>CAHIKZ030000268.1:552500-635000 GCA_903632075.3 Acanthosepion pharaonis
AGTGGAAAAGGAAAAGTGAATAATTTTACGTGTATGTTAATATACCTGTGTGTATGTGCTTGTTTGTATATATATGCGTGTTTCATTGTGTGTACGTATGCGTGTGAGAAAGAGAGAATGATAAATCTAATGGGTAAGAGAAAATGAGAGAGAGAGAAGAAAAATAAATTCGAATATCTATATACATGATTTTCTTCGTATGCATATATGTGTTTGTGTATGTATAACAACCAAATTGTGTATGTATATGTACTTAGAACATATGAAAATAAGGAAATATTAATTGTCAGGAAAATGAGGCGTAGAAAAATTCTCTGTGTGTGTATGTGCGTGTGTATTTGTGCGTGTGTATTTATGCGTGTGTGACAGAGAGAGACTGAATGACAACGAACATTCTTTAATAATATACATTTTTTTTACAAAATTTTACTTTGTGTATCACTGGAATTATTTCGTATTAATGCTTTTAAAAGCACGAATCTCCTGAGAAGGAGTGCTGAAATGTTCTCGGCCTGAATATGAAGCCCTTCCGCGAGAAATTTGATGTTTTGCTATTTGGTCAGATTTTGGAAAGTGAAATGGACCGAGATTTTTCAGCACCCCTTTTTATGTTACTTTTCTTTTCTTCGAGCCGCTGCTAGACATCTTGAGATAGGTATATAAGGCAAGAAGTGATACTGCTCAAATAGCATTCATTAAATAATTGCCCCATTATCAATACTTTTTATCGAATTCAGAAACACTATATATATATATATATATATATCCTCCGACAGGAATCGAACCTGTATCCTATACGGAACCGTCATATAGCCTGACGTGCTTTTTGCCAATTGAGTCACAGAGGAGCGTTTGGGTTAGCAAGGTCGATTTTACTGTTTTTTAAACTGATGGAGAATTGTAGTTTAAAAACAGTAAAATCGACCTTACTAACCGAAACGCTCCTCTGTGACTCAATTGGTAAAAATCAACCTTTTAATATAAAGAGAAAACAGCTACTAAACATTGATCCCAACCCGAAGGCCAGGGAAAGATCACTAAAGATATTTACCCACACCCCCAAGGTAGTATGACATGAAATATGCTCGATATAATATTGGATGCCTCAGACGCATATATATATATATATATATATATATATATATATATATATGCTGATACCTCCTACCAAGTGGACCGTACAAAAACACAGAGGTTCGTCTACGAAACTCTGAAGTAAATGTGCTGAATATAACATGAATCAACGAAGTGACAAATTTTATATTCACTTAGTTGATTGATGTTATATTCAATACCTCGACTACAGAGTTTCGTATACGCAGGATTTGCAGTCGTTCGGTTCACTCGTCAGGAGTTTTATATATATATATATATATATATATATATATATATATATATATATATATATATATATATATATTCAAACGTTATTTGAGTGGATACTCATATTTGAAATAAACACGGGCTTTTTATTTTTATTCTAAACAATGTTTATTATATCTATCCGGTTCTGTTCAAATCTATGTAACAATTTATGTCTGCCTATCTATCTCAATATGTTCAGATATATGTATCTATCTTTCACAATCTGTTCTACCTATCTATCTATCTATCTATCTATCTATCTATCTATCTATCTATCTATCTATCTGATTCTGTTCATATCTATGTACCAATTTATCTGTCTGCCTACCTATCCCATTCTGTTCAGTTCTATCTATCTATCTATATATATATATATATATATATATATATATATATATATAATCTTGATGATAATACGTCTGAAAACAAAGAACAGGCGAAAATTACGTGAATTTAATGTATTTTTAGTCCTGTAGAACATCTTCCAAATAGTGCTCAATAGATAACTAGAGCTATAAAATTAAATAAATTAATAAATGTTCAGTAGGATTATCTTCTTGACCGACTCCAGAGTTTCGAATCAAAAATCTCGTAACACAAATCTATTAGAATTTCTATCATTTTATGTGCCATGTCCTTTCAGGACGTAGGCGGGCATGTCTTTCAACCTCCCTCTCTCCCTTGCAGTTCCTTCTATCTGCTTCCTCCCCCAGACCACATTCTGTCAATGAGTTGTTAGCTATGATTTGTCTTGGGATAGGTAGTGGTTTACCGTTGCCTTCTCCACGGTGGTTTACGGTGACACCACCCCCAGTTAGCTGGCCGTTGACTCAGAGATTTCGTCCGCACCTTGAGAAAAATCTCGTAAGATAAATCTATTAGAATTATCAGTTCTTATATTTATTCTACTCGGAATTAACGGTAATCATAAATTTCAAATTCTTATTCCATTATAGTTTCGTTTCAAACGTAACATTTAAATTTAGAACAAGTTTAAAATGTATCACTGTATATAGATGTATAGATAATCACCGAAATATATATAGTAATTTCAATAGATTTTGTCGATTAAGAACACGAGTCCATTGAACTTTCTTTGATTTATATTGACGATAGATAGATAGATAGATAGATAGATAGATAGATAGATAGATAGATAGTCTGGCATATATACAAGCATAGACACAGATAGATAGATAGATAGATAGATAGATAGATAGATAGATAGATAGATAGATAGATAATGAACCGTTGAGCATATATACAAGAATATATATATATATATATAGAGAGAGAGAGAGAGAGACAGACAGACAGACAGACAGACAGACAGATAGATAGATAGATAGATAGATAGATAGATAGATAGATAGATAGATAATGAACCGTTGAGCATATATACAAGAATATATATATATATATATATATATATAGAGAGAGAGAGAGAGAGAGAGAGAGACAGACAGACAGACAGATAGATAGATAGATAGATAGATAGATAGATAGATAGATAGATAGATAGATAGATAGATAGGAACAGACTGCGATAGATAGATAGATAGATAGATAGATAGATAGATAGATAGATAGATAGATATGCCGCAAGTTTTGTTAAATTCAACCGATAATTTTTATTCTATTTTCACAATTTTCGTTCCTTTTATTTTTTTTTTTTAAATACTTTCTGCTGTTCCAGTAATTATCAAGAACCGCACTGGAATTCAAATCAGTTCAGTGACATCATGTGTAACAGATAAAATCAAGTTAGAGTGCAGCGAAAGCATGAACATTAGACAGCTGATCCACATCTTATTCGAATATTTGAAAAATACGTAAAAAAAATTAAACTATCAGATAGATCTTGACAGTTGATTTTAATAACACTGGTTTATGTATATATATGTGTATGTGTGTGTGTGTGTGTCTGTGTGTGTGTCTGTGTTTGTGTGTGTGTCTGTGTCTGTGGGTGTGTATAATCCAACGTTTTTATTGCTTCACACGTTATTATAGTGGATGATTCGTATTTGAAATAGACGTCCATTTTTATTTGTTAAACAATATAATTACGTCTATCAGACCGCGCATTCGAGAAATCTTACTAAAAAAAATTCGTTTCCTGGCAGAGGTCGAACCTGTGTCCCTCTTTGTAGTGGAAACCAACTTTTGATCCAGTGTGCTTTACTGCTCGGCGAAAAAGAACATCACAGCCTGCAATGCATTTTTATTATTAAGATTCCTCGAATGCACAGACTGTTAGAATGTTTAATAATTAAAAATAAGGCGTCTATTTCAAATACGAAACATCCACTATAATAACGTTTGAAGTAATGTATACATAAGTCATTTAAATTCACATTTTCTGTGAATTGGCATGACTCCTCAAGAAACATTTATTTATTTTTTATTTATTTATTTACTTACTTTCTATTTTTCTTTTTTTTTTTTTTTTTTTTGCTTTCTCAAGTTTTAAATTCAGAGTAGACTTTTCTTACACTGAACGCAACCCAAGGATATATAACTAAGTCTATTCTGCTATTTAGTTCTAGGGTGGGAGAGAAGAAATGGAATCATACATTTCCAAACAGCATTATTGTGAAAGTGAATGCTACAGAGCAAGGCAGAATTTGAACTGGGAACGTCCGTTCCACTTTTAGCGCCGTTATGTTGCCTGTAAAAAAGAAATTACAATAACTCCTGCAGAAAGGATTAAACATAAACTACAAGAAAACAGAATGCATGGTCATCAGTAAAAGGATGAGCCTGAAATGCGATTTGAAAGTCGGAAACACTAGAATCAAGCGGAAGTTTAAATATCTGAGAAGTGTTTTGAATAGATGAGTAAGTGCGACGCTGAGATACGTAGGCGTATTGGGATGGCCAAGGGCACATTCCAAAAGCTGTGCATAGTACTGCGAGACAGGAGGATTTCTTTGCTAACAAAGAAAAGAATATTGAACTGTTATGTGACATCTGCCCTTCTTTACAGCAGCGAATGTTGGATGGTCTCCTCAAAGATGAAGAAGAGACTCGAGGTGACGGAGATGTGGTTCTACAGAAGGATGCTGAGGATTTCGTGGACCCAGTGTGTGAGCAACGATGGTGTCTTAGAGAGGTTGTAAACAAGGAGGAGGTTTATACTTAACATCAGGAATATACAGCTGAAGTTCCTGGGACACATAATGAGGAAGGAGGCCTAGAGAATCTGATACTCACGGGTCGAATACAGGGAAAGAGAGACAATGGGAAACAACATGTAACATACCTGGTGGGCTTAAGCAGGTGGATGACAGAACGTGGTCTCGGGGAGGAAGCAGGGGGAAGGAACTTGTTGAGAGCTGCAAGGGATACAGGGGAGGTGGAGAGCCATGATTACCTACGTTCTTAAAGGACATGGTACATAAAAAGAAAAAGATTTGGTAGATGAGTCAACTCATTTTTCAACCAGCTAGATAAATAAAATGAAATAAATAAAAAAATATACTTTCATTTTGCTTATATTTCATACTCTTAATTTACAAAACAAAAGATACGTTCTAAAATGAAACGCTTACAGACTTTAAGAACAAAGATGTATCAAGTTGATTAGACGCCCATCTTGAAATTGTAATTGTCTAGTCGATAAAAATGCGAAGAGACAAATACAGCGATGTTGCGCCAAGGTGCTTTATTATAGCCAAACTTCTTTATGAACCATGACCCCTCGGGGCGTAGGTAATCACGTCCCCTTGTAGCACTAAATAAATTGTCTTCTTTATTTCTAAACCGTTCCACCATCTATTTTATCAAGCTCGTCAAGTATGTTAACCGTTGTTTTTCTGTATACTTCTTCTTCCCGATATGTCCTGTGAGTAATATATTTTCCAAGCCCTCCTTCCTTATGTGTCTCAGAAATTTCAACTGTCTCTTTCAGATGTTAAGTTTTATTTTTTGTTTCCATTTTTTTGTAAAACCGCGTTGCTCATTATGTTCGGTTAATAGTATCCTTGGCATAATTCTGTAGAACAATATTTCTGTTGCTTCAAGTTTCTTCTTCATCTTTGGGGAAATTGTCTAGCATTCACTGTCATACATTAGGAAAGATAGCACGTAACAGTTCAATACTTTCTTATCCCTAAATAGAAAAGTATCTCTTTACAGAAATAAATGAATTTGCATGCGAAGATAAATACCTGTGTAAATAGCAAGTAGACCTGTACTCGGTATTTCAAGGCAAATAGAATGATAGAAAATTAGGTAAAGTTTAACCTATGTACTCGCAACTTCCGATCCTTTTAGCTCCAAACAATATTTGTCTCCATAATATCCGTCCCAGCCCCTGTTCTGTCATCCATTTATAATGTTTAAGTAGATTGGTCATGGCTCTCCACAACTTCCTATCCTTTGTAACTCATGCAATATTTATCTCATTACTATCCGTCCCAGCCACTATTCTGTCATCCATTTATAATGTTTAAGTAGTTTGATCATGGCGCTCCACAACTTCCTATCCTTTGTAGCTCTAAGCAATATTTGTCTCCTTACTATCCGTTCCAGCCCGTTCTGTCATCCATTTATAATGTTTAAGTAGTTTGATCATGGCGCTCCACAACTTCCTATCCTTTGTAACTCTAAGCAATATTTATCTCATTACTATACGCCCTAACCCCTATTCTGTCATCCATTTATAATGTTTAAGTAGTTTGATCATGGCTCTCCACAACTTCCTATCCTTTGTAACTCTAAGCAATATTTATCTCATTACTATCCGCCCCAGCCCCTGTTCTGTCATCCATTTATAATTTTTAAGTAGTTTGATCATGGCTCTCCACAACTTCCTATCCTTTGTAGCTCCAAGCAATATTTGTCTCCTTAATATCCGTCCCAGCCCCTGTTCTGTCATCCATTTATAATGTTTAAGTAGTTTGATCATGGCGCTCCACAACTTCCTATCCTTTGTAACTCTAAGCAACATTTATCTCCTTAATATCCGTCCCAGGCCCTGTTCTGTCATCCATTTATAATGTTTAAGTAGTTTGATCTGGGCGCTCCACATCTTCCTGACCTTTGTAACTCTAAGCCATATTTATCTCCTTACTATCCGTCGCAGCCCCTGTTCTGTTATTCATTTATAATCTTTAAGTAGTTTGATCATGGCTCTCCACAACTTTCTATTTGTAGCTCTAAGCAATGTTTGTCTTTTTACTATCCTTCTCAGTTCATATTTGCCATCCATTTACTCAATCTTGTTTGGTACGTTGATCATGGCTCTCCACAACTTCCTATTCTTTGTACCTATATGCAATGTTGGCTTTTTACTATCCTTCCCAGTTCATGTTTGTTATCCATTTACACAAGCTTATTAGGTACGTTGAACATGAATCTCCAGGACTTCCTATCAAAAGGTGTTCATCTTATAAAAGGCTCAAGAGCCACTCAAGTTAGAGTGTTACAAACAGGCACCGCTCCAAGCAAAGTGATAATATTATCAAGATGCATAGAACCACCGAAAGAGAAGAAAATACTTTAAAAGGAACCGGAAACCAAATCCTAAACATGAAACAAGAAATAAACCTCTGTCCCTGTTCAAAAGACCAGGGAGGTGTGTGTACCGGACTATAGGTGAGCCTATCTCTTATGCTCAGAATTAGGAAGGGACATCAAAGATTTCTTGGATACATAATGAGGAAGGAGAATTTGGAAAACTTAAGCCTCACAGGACATACTGAGGGTAAGAGAGATAGGGAAGGCAGTTTGTGTCGAGATTGTGTAAATGGATGACGTAATGGTGGGGGCAGGAGCCTTTGCAAACGATAAAAAAACTGCTAAGGACTACAAGGGAATGGAAGTTTTGGAGAGCCATGACTGCCTATATCCTAAATGAACGAAGCACATAGAAGAACTTTACCTGATAAAAATATTTTTTTCACTTAGCCTATTTATGATAAATAATATCAGTTGTTAGATTGGTATATTCTCAATTGCATCGTAAGTCATAAGACGCCATTATATGGCGGGGTAACGCTAACTGCTATGAATTAAAAGATTTAATTCCAACGTCTGATATTAAAAGATGCTAAATAATAACATTCAACCACAAAATATGTTATATTTTGATAACCGATATCCAAATTATGCTTTATTTAATCATTGTGCAATGTAAAAGTATTAAATGCGAACAATAGGTCAATTAAAAAATTCGAAACTCCAAAATTCAATATTATAACTAAATGTGAAAAAAAGAGAAATAAATAAGAAACAAATAAGTTTTCAAAATTAATAACGATTAACAATACTTCGTGTAAGAAATTCAGACAACTTAATATTGACTAAGTTTTAAAAGCAATTAAATTTAAGATTAAAGAACTACCAAAAATTATTAATGGCTGACTATGATTGACGGAGGAAATCCGGAAAATATTACTAATAAGAGTAAAATTCACTGAAATTAAGATGAAAGAAATACTAGTAAAAATGAATAATAGGTGACAATTTAACATTATGACTGCTATGTAAAGACAACAAAAATTAATATGAAAAAAATCTAGTCAAAATTCAATAATCATTGACAACGCTTTGTTTACGAATTTCGGGTAACCTAATAATACTAATCGGTGTAAATAAACCTAAAATTAAGATAAAAGAAATACTAGTTAAAAACATTCAACTATTGACAGTGAACAATGTTATGATAAATTTAAGTTAATACTTAAGTTATCGTTCGTGTAGGTGAATAAAAAAGCAAGCAAATATTATATGACAGAAATACTTATAAAAAATTAATAATAACTGACAATGCTTCATTTAAGGAATTCAGATAATGTTCTTAATATTATGACTAATGGGCAAAAAAGCAACTAAAATTAAGATGAAATAACTAAGAGTCCAAAATTAATAATGGTTGCCAATGCTTTGTCTCTCAAACAGTGTTTCGGCACGTGGGATTTTTTACTATTTCTTGTTTTTCATTTACAGAATTTTGAGCTTATCGTGAGTCTCAAAAAAGACAGTATGATTAATTCTATATTCAATATGGAGTAAATCTTTTATTAAACTTTTTGTCTATTAAAGTATGCTTCAGTTTATCTATTTAATAATTAGTGATGAAGTAAAATGTACTCAAGTTTAAAAATCCATCAACATTTTCTATTGCAATTAAATTTGTAAAAATCTTCTACAAAAAAATAATCCATGTAAATATATACAATATAGAAAAGAATTAAGATTTTCAGTAATATATGCATATTATTTGGAATGCAACTTTTGAGTCGGACAACCTTGGAAAGGGGAGAAATGACATTCTAACATGGCGAAAAGGGTGAATTGGACAGAAAAGGTAGATAATCACGACTCTAAGAAATGAACAGAAAAGGGAGATAATCACTGCTCTGAGAAATTCAAACAACCTAATATTATGACTACTAGGTGTAGAATTAAATTGAAAAAAATTTATAGTCTAAAACCAATAATTGTTAACAAAAACATTCATTCAAAAACATTCAAGATAACCTTGCTGTTCCTTTATTCACTTAGCTACGATAAAATATAAGAACATTTCTATGTGTTAAGTAGTCAGAATAATGAGTATGCAATATTTCTCCATAGTGTTTTAAGTTAAAATTATGCTTACGCACACACGCACGCGCGCACACGCACACACACACACATATATATATGTAAGCAAATATATGGATATAGATCCGACAGTATGAAGAAAAATATACAGAAAAAACAAGGAAAAATCTTAATATGTAATTATGCTGTATTAATGTTAATATAAAGTCGAAGTCGGATGTTTCGGTCTATTTTAGACCATCATCAGGACTTATTTATAAAACATAATTAACATTAGAACATATAAAATTCAACATGAAAAAGACGATGGACATAAGAGCACAACTAATCCAAACAGGTAACTGAAATTTTATATAAGATCAGCGTTCCGTTTAAAATATGATCACGTCGTATTTTTTTTCACACACACACACACACACACACACACACACACACATATATATATATATATATATATATATATATATATACATATATATATATATATATATATATAATATTATAAATTAACTGATTTAAAATACGGTTTTTTCACTACACAGTTCTAACCATGTTTCAAAAATGGAAGCTAAAAACTTTAAATTTAATTTTTATAATTAAATTAAAAACATTAGTTCCATTTCATTCTCAAGCGAATTTTGGAGTAACTTATTTTTTTTAAATTTACTGACTTTTAACTACAAGGGAAATTCATAATTTATGGTTACCAAGGATACAGAGAAATCCATAAAACTGAACACGCTACCACCCCTTGTCTGGATGATTGGATTACTGTGTAGCGAAAACCATATTTTAAATCAGTTAATCTATAATATTAATGCTCTGTAAATTTACATTGAGCACTATTTTGTAAAAAATAAAAATATCAATAAGAACACCGGATTACATATCTTACTGTTCTTTCTTTATATATATATATATATATATATATATGTGTGTGTGTGTGTGTGTGTGTGTGTGTGTGTGTGTATCTAAAGCGATACCCAAGATTTAAATAGCATTTTGAAAAAATAAAGGTCATACTTGAAGTTTTTCTTTTACTTTTAATTCCAAGCTAATCGATTAAATTTAATATTCCCGATAAGGAAAATGCTTTGCTGTATTATTAAAAATCGAAATTAAATTGATTGGAATAATTTATTTTTCTGATTGTCAGTAAATTCAATAAAGTCGTCCCTATTGACAAATCTGTCAACACAGCGTAATTACCTTTACTAAAAAGTAAAAAATAAATAAATTACAAAAATTATTAAAACTTTCAAAAATAAAATATATTTTACTGAAACTTTATTTGAGAAAGATTAACTGATTTAAATTTTAAATTAATCTGAATTTAAACAAATATTACTTATTACTTACTTTTAGTTTAAATTATCTCAAAATAGTTTTTTTCAATAAGGATGTTTTTTTGTGTTACTGACACATTTATCGGCAACCTGATATTTGGCTAATTTATGTAAAGGGAGATAATTGTATTAAAATTGCATAATGAATACAACATAAACGCCTTTTATAATTTTTTTTTTCAGCAATATTAAACTTTTAAAATATTTTAAGCATTATAATATTTTATTTAATCTTAAATAGTTTTGTTTTATAGTCTTTCTTATGAAAACGCTGGTTGAGTAAATATTAAAAAAATTTAAATTTACTGTGGTTACTGCTCTTATTTTCTGATAATGCCGTGTGCGGACGTCCGTATTTACAAAAATCGACACGTTTATACGCACAAAAAAATAAAAATTATTTTTAAGTACTGCTGCACCGTAGTTAGCTTTTCCACTTATGATTAGTAAATACAGTTTTTATTTAATAGTAATATCACTTGACCACTAAAATTAATACATCACTTTAAAAGATTTAAAACTTTGTAAATTATTCTTATAAAACTTTTTTTTAATTTTTAAATTCTTGTAAAAATTCATTATTCATCGAAAAACTTTTTTCGTAAGACGATAATGTCCATAATATATTTTATCAATAAAGCAATTAATTTTTTTAATTACACAATATCTTAGTTTCAATAAGTTTTTATTTTACAATTCATGGCAAATTTTCTATAACTGAGGGTTCTTTTTGACAAAAGAAATGGTTGATTTAAATTCTCCGAGGACTTGTCCTTATAACTAATATAAACGTTTAAGCAGTACAAAAACTTTTTTTCGAAATTTCATAAAATTAAATGACATATGGGGGATTAACAGATGGAAAAATATTTTTACGAAGATTTTCTAAAAAAGAAACATTCCAAAAATTAATTTAAGTCATTTCTGAATAAGTGCTGAAAGTTTCATTTAAAACTAATAATTATCTAATTTTTGAAAGAATTTCCAAATCAGTGTTTTTTTTGTTTTTGTTTTTTTTGTGGGAGGGGGATTACCGCAAAAAAAGAGGCTTAAACTTCGTGTACAGATTTATGGTTCCACGTGACGCCAGAAAAAAAAACATGATTTTAACCAAAATTTCCAAGCTTGTAAAAGGGATGAAAAAATTATTTTTACATCAAAAAAGTCTTTGATCTTTCTAATAATAGCAGACGGATTTTGACAATTTTCTTTTTAAGTTTTGGGCATTTTTATCATGTATACGCATCTTTAACCAATCTTTGATACTCAAACTGTGTGTCTATGTATGTGTATGTATGTATGTGTGTGTGTGCGCGCGTGTGTGTGTGTGTGTGTGTGTGTGTGTGTGTGTGATCAGATGTTGTTTATGCCTTTCCACAGTTTTCATCCGATTTTGATTTTTTTTGTTTGATAGATAATTCTTAAGTGACGGTTTTGAGTCCAAATTGTTGACGACAATGGCTCTCCACTACTTCCTGTTAATTATAACTCTCAGCAACGTTTTACTATTTGCTATCTGTTCTTGGATACATATCTTTCATAATAAATTTAATAAAAAATAAATAGTTTCAATCATTACAATAATATTATCATTATACAGTTCCATTTTCAGGACCGCCCCCCATTCAAATTGTTAACCCCTTATTTGGGGGTATGCCTCAGTTGCACCCAATTGTTGTTACTAATATTGATTTTCGGGTGGGCTGACTTTAAACTTAAACTGCTCCAACTGAAGGACAAAAATTCCCAGTAATGAAAAAATCGGTCAAAGACGGATTATACTGCTATATGTATGTATGTACAGTGTAACCCGGATATAAGAAAAAACCCGGATATAAGAGAGATCTTCTCTGGTCCCAAATTAGAGCCTGTGTTAATGTATATAAAATAGACCAAACCCGGATATAAGAGAAACCCGGATATAAGAGACTTATCCGGTCCCGACAACTCTCTTATATCCGGGTTACACTGTACTATGTATGTATGTATTTCTGATGTTGTCAATTATTCATGTCATATAAATCAATAATTGGAAACAACAACGAAAAAAGTAAGCTTTTTTCTACAGCTCCACTGAAATTTAGGATATGTATTCTATTCTAGAATTGATCTCAGTCAGTCATGTGCCATGCATGATACACGCTTTCGATACATAACTGATGAGGCAGATTTTTTCCCGCAGTAGGTTGCTATTTTTTCTGCGGTAGACCAGTTGCCATCGAAGGCTACAGAACCTGGTCTGTCCTGCTATTTACCCATAGCTGGGAGGAGAAGAAGAAAATTCATACCTTTCCCAGGGGTATTAGCACGTCAGTCAGTCAGTTATGTGCCATGCGTGATACACGCGTGTGCGATCATGTATCTTTTGATACATGACTGACGAGGCAGATTTTTTTCCCCGCAGTAGACTGCCATTGTTTATGCGGTAGACTAGTTACCATCTAAAGCTATAGAAAGTGACCTTTCTTGCTAACTCATAACTGGGGGAGAAAAAAGGATCCATACCTTCCCCAAGCACTGTTATAAGTGTATGTAATGGATTTGACGGGAATTTGAACTCGGTTCTCTGATTCCTCTATCCATTACTCCACCGTGCCTCCATTTATATGATGAGGCTATTATATTTTATTCTAATAAATGAAACACGAGACACTTTAAAACAACACGTATTTAACAATTCGTTGTCATATTCTTTTTTGGTAGAAGGTTTTACTCAAGTAAGGAGTAATGAAATTGAAAAAAAAAGGAATATTTTTCAATAAAAATTAAATAAATTAATTCTATGCGGAATTTAAGTTTTAAAAGTTTTCCTCGTAATTTGAGCTGAAGTTTGAAATGATATAGTCTTAGAGGAAGATATTGAACATAGAATCAATGTTTGAAAACATATATAATGTAAAAGAAGATGTGTTTAAAAATGTGAAATATATAAAGTCGAAACTATTAGCGTGGGCAACTTTGTACAGAGACAGTTCCAAAAGGGTTAATGGGTGCATAACGGAATTAAACGGATATTTTAAAGAGAAAGTAATATTAGAAAGTATACATATAAGAAGGCTATATGAATATAAAGAAAAAAAGAGAAAAGAAACATGTAAAAGGAAGTAATGTATAAAAGAGAAGTATTAAAAAAGGTTCATCACATAAATATTGAGGAGGAAGATATGTAGAGATTTTTGGAATTTTCCAAGAAACAGGTATTTGGGAAAAGAAAAATTACGAGATGAAAGATGTAAAGGGAGTTAACAAAAATAATGAGTAGTATAATATAAAGTATGAAACGTGGGGAGGTAAATGTTGAGACGGGGGAAGAGAGAGGCGGGGAAGTAATGTAGAGAGAGAGAGGGGCAATAGTGTAGAGACAGAAAGAAAGATTAAGTTAGAGAGAGAAAGATAGAGGGTAATGTAGAGAGAGAGAAGGGTAATATATAGAGTAAAAAAGAGGTAATGTAGAGAAAGAAAGAGAAAAAGAGTCAATGTAGAGAGAGAGAGAGAGATAGAGGATTGATGTAGAGCAGAGAGAATGTGAAAGAGGTAATCTAAGAAAAAAAAGAGAGATAGGACTAATGTACAGGAAGAGGGGGTAATGCAAAAAGGGAAAGAGAGGAAGATTTAATGTAGAATGAGAAAGAGAGAGGGTAATTTAGAAAGAGAAGGTCTAATGTAGAGAAAGAGAGGGAAGAGGTAATATTGAGAGATAGAGAGAAAGAAGTAATGTAGAGAGAAGTCAATGTAAAGATAGAGAGAGGGGAAGAGGTAACGTAAGTGAGAAAGCGAGAGAGAGATAGTAACTTATCATTTGGGAGTGGAAATTATCCGGAAGTGGAACATAGTAAATAGAGAGAGAGGAGATACCATAAGAAAGGTTGCTTATTAAACAGGGTGGGTACATACATATTAAAGATGCATATATTAAGAGTGAGTAACATAAAATGGAATGGCAAATGCTGGAGTCGAGATTGCCAAAAAGACTGACCTGATTGAACCGCGAAATGTTCTGAACAAAAATTTTAATTAAAATCATTTTTTTTTTTACTTTTTTTTTCATAGATTTATTTTTGTTTTAATTTTCTTCTTTGTTTTTTTTATTATTGTTTATTACTTTTTTTATTTTTTATTATTATTTTTTTCCTTTTTATTGTTATATTAGCTGGCCACGATGTATCCTTTTTCAGAAACAAGTTTAATCAAAAATAGAGGAAGATGTGTGAGAGTAGGAAGGAGTAGTATGCGTCGGGGATAGAGAAGGAGAAGGTGATAATCATAAGGAAGACTGGGATAGGTGCAAGGGATGAGTAAGTGGGAGGTGGGAAAGATTGAAAATTGGAAGTAAGGCGTCAGGGATAGGGAAGGGGTTGTAAAATTCAACTTCAAAATTTAAAATTACTGTTACATGTGGAAAAACTTTATAATGATGAAAATCGAATGGAAAATTCAAATTAAAAGAATTTCTTAATTAAAAGAAATTAAATTTCTTTCTCTTCACTTTTAATGTTTGCTTTGTGAAACCATTGAACGGCTTTGTGTCAAAGAAATATTCATTGTGTGTGCTTGCGTGATTATGTGCTCAGGCGTGCATCTGTTTATGTTACCAGTGTGTGCGTGTGTTCTTATTTTTGCATGTGTACGTATGTGCATTTGCGTATATTCTTATGTGCATATATGTGCGTATGTATGTTTTCTCTGTATGTATGTGTGCATTTATATTTCTACGCCTGTTGATAATATGAATATATATATATATATATATATATATATATATATATATATATATATATATATATATATATATATATATATATATATATATATATATATATATATATATATATATATATATATATATATATATATATATATATATAAGGTAAGGTATAATTATGAGGTGAAAACGCTCAATATCCGGAATAGAGCCTGTGTAAATAATATGAGTGGAGACTGAAATCAACACCGAATGGCGACAGCCTGTTTTATGCTTAAAGCAATTCAAGCCTGAAACAAAGTGCCGCCACTTGGTGTTTACCTCAGCGTCCACTCACACACACACACACACACACACATATATATATATATATATATATATATATATATATATATATATATATTGTGGAATACCGGATCACACCCACAAGATGGACTGACCTAAAAAGATAAATTGCACGCTCTCTTACTTACTGAGAGGGTGCAAGTTGAACAGAACTTCTTGTTATCCTGGACCCCAAGACAGACAGGGGGCGGGGAGCTAGCAGGAGGTCGTCGGACGATCATAGCTTAGTTGATCTGATCAGCGAGTTTGGGTTCGTCGATAGATATCGTGTCGATCATCCGGGGCGAGAAATGTGCACGTGGGCCCTTGTGGCCGTCTCTCCAGGTAGCCAGTGTTAGTGAAAGGGTCGACCTAGATTTAAGATAATTCTCCCAGGTTCCACCGCTTAGACTATTCGGATCATAGATTTGTCTGGATGGTGTTAGGTAATAGGCCTAGAACGACTGGACACTGGAAGTTCAATCTGTCCTTACTGGACAGGCGGGACTTCCAGCAACAGCTGACTAGATTGGTGCAGCGGGAATTAGTAGGAGTGGTTATTGGAAGTAAGTGGTGGGAGAGGCTTAAGAATATCATTAGGTTCTTTACCAGTGAATATAGCCAACGACTCAATCTAGATAAGGCTAAAAAGGTGAAGACTCTAGGGGATGGTCTATACCGGGCGGTAGCTGTAGGGATTCCCTGGAGATAGCCGTAGCTAGGCAAGCCCTCCAGCGTGAAGCTAGCAAGCGCTACCAGGGTCAGGTGGTTAGATATAGGTTTTTCAAGATGTCTAACGAAGCTGTGAACATGGAAGAGATCCGTCGATGTTCCGATCGATACATTCGCGAGGTCATTACCCCGGAGGGTCGTACTCTGAGGTCGACCAAGGACATGTGCGAGGCGTTTCGGCGGCATTTCGAGTACCGTTTTACCAAGGAGCCTGGTCTCAGTTTCGCAGCTATTTGGCTGACTTTCCTCGGCTCTTGCCGACTGAATCATCTAGCTGCGAGAGTGAGATCACTGAGGACGAAGTTCACTTGGCATTGAAGAGGGTCGGCAGTGGCAAGTCGCCGAGACTTGATGGTCTGCCCTATGAAATGTACTTGAGTCTGTCGCACATCATTGTTCCGATTTTACAGGGGTGTTCAACAACTGGTTCCGGCAGGTGTCCATCCCCGGCCGGATTTACAGGGGTGTGATCACGCTGTTGAAAAAGGGCGAGTATGTTGTTCGGGATTTAAACGATTAAACATAGAGTTAAAGATTTTGGCCAAGATCTTGACGGAACGTTTGCAGTCAGTTGTCGCGACCTTGTTGGGACCTGTGCAGACTTGTGCTGTGAAGGGATGAACAATTCAAAGCAACCTGCATCTGATCCCCACGATCATAGAGGGCGTAAAAGACGACAAGCGAGCCGCGCTGATCAATTTAGATCAGTCCAAGGCATTCGACAGAGTTGACTATCAATACCTGGCTGCTGCCCTGCATGCCTCTGGATTCGAAACTGACTTCTGCAAGTAGACCAGCCTCCTGTATGACTTCCCAGTGCTGTGGTACAGGTGAACGGAAAGCTGTCGGGCGCTTTTGCGCTGTCTCGGTCGATCCGACAGGGTTGTCCGCTGTCGCCCTTACTTTACGCTTTGGCCTTTGTAGCCCTTTCTTCGCCGGCTGAGTGACAACGCGAACAATCCGGCCCTACGTGGAATCGCTGACCCTGGTGGGGCTCGAGCCAGGGTTTCTGTATACGCCGATGACGTATATATTTTTGTGCTGTACCGCCGCGACATTAAGGTGGTACAGAAGGCGCTTGAACGGTGACGGGAGCCAAGATTAACCATACCAAGTGTCCTGGCTTGCGGTTAGGTCACTGGAAAGAGTTCGCGCTTCCGGGGCCCTTAGGTTGGACTGATGGACTCGTCTGCACTCTTGGTCTATGGTTCGGGACCGGAATTCAGCTAGATAATAATTGATCAGAGATACAGGCAAAGGTCGGAGTATTGGTCCAGTATTGGCTCCGAATGAGATTGTCTTTGAAGGGTAGGTTGAAGTGTGTGCCACTTACATCTTGCCCTTCATCCGTTACCGCTTGACTTTCTCTTTGCAGGACCCGTAAGGAGGCGATTGAGCGTTTGTTGACTACCCTCTTGGTGGGTCGCAAACATTGGGTCTGTAAAGAAGCCTGTTTCCAACGTCCTTGTCATGGAGGGGTGCTGGGATTGTCACACCTTGGTTTAGAAGAAACAGATTCGCACGACTTCTATCATTGTCTTCAGATGCGCCTTTCTGGGATTATGTCGGCGAGTTGGCGGCTCGTATCACTCCCGATCGGCTCGTGTCAATCGATCTCCCGTACGCGTGTGACAATGTGTCGCCTCTGGATAAAATCGATGTTGTTTTTTACGTTGCTAGCCGTGGCAAGAATGGTGCTGTGGACGTCGCAACAAAACTTGATAGTGAACGTTATTCGAATCAGGATCTGGTTGTTTTCTTTAAGCATCAGCTTAGGGTAAAAACCAGATCTGATACAAAGCGTCTGTTTTCGACGGATTTCAGCAGAAGGTGGGTGACTGAGGCGAGCCTGGTTCGTGTGGATAGAGTTAGCCCTAATTTTCTCTTTTAAGTCCCAACGGGACGGTTTCCTGTGATCCCTACCCCTGGTTGAGATAGACACTATTTGTTTTCCTAGTTAATGTCGATAACTGTGGTTCCTGGCCTGTTACCGGAATTCTCTTTTTTTATAATCCATATTGAGATTCCCAAACTCCCCAGTTTGTTTTTGTCCCCTGTTTCCATCTCGGCTGGATCATCCATTGATTTTCCCATTCCGTCAATTATTTTCACCCTTTCTATTCCATTAGTGTGCTTCTTGATTCTGTCTGTATGCAGAATACAGCGGCCACTCTTATTATTTTGAGGGGTGGACGGGTCCGACTAACATTTGTTGTGGTTTTATCTTTGTGTTACATTTTTAGTTTGTTTTTTTAGATTCATCCTGTCCCCATCTTTATATTGGACTTTCATCAATTTTTTATGTCAAGGAGTGTTTTACAGGTCTCCTGTGAATATGCGGTATTGTGGTATATGCAGGATTGAGAGTTGATGGATGAGTTCTTGTGGTGAATGGGTAAATTGTAATGAATGAATAGGTCATGAATGATTAACTAGGACTAGGATAGCTAATGAAGACCAGCCCCTCCATTTTCCTCCTACGGCCTTCGGTCTTCTGTATAAGAAGAAATATATAATTTGAACAAGACCTCTTGTCGATCTCTCTGCCTCCGGGCAGAGAGGAACCCAGGCATGGCTATGCCGAAGGTCAGAGTCTCGTCTGGGGTGGTAGACAGCCACTCAACACTGTGCATGCGCGGTCTACAGGGTATTTTTTCCCGAGCGTACGCGCTCGGGATGCCACGCGAAAAAAGACAGCCTTGTGCCACATTATGGGGAGGCTTCGGGTAAATACAGAAGTTGAACATAATTGAAGTGGAGTTCAGGATTAACTACTAGCCAGTAGACTGCGGTCTCGACTGTTAGTACCGTATTATTCTTCGGAATAAATTACTACTACTTTTTATATGTGTATCCATTTCACGATACAACAATATATATATATATATATAATTTTATCATACAGATAAAAACAGTATACTCACTACAAAGATGCAACTTTGTTTCGGTGCATTTCAATTGCACCTCGACTGTTGAGAACCAAAAATGGTTATGAACAATTCTGCTTGTAAGAAAGCCGTATGTGAAACGTCACTTCCTTTTTTCCATTTGTTTGAGAAAAAAATATACTTACATAAAGCAAAAATCTGACGGAATGAAACAATAGTGCTTGTTGATAGCAGGTTGGTGAAGAATGAGTGGGGTGTTAAATGATAGCCAGTCTGGAAAGAGTCCTTGTCGATAACAATGGTCAAAAGTTTAGGCACAACACTGCCAAGCCTTCTAAGAGAAAAGGGTGGCGGAGGAAAGGTGAGAATAGGAGATAGTAGTACGATGAAAGAGGTGGGAAGGATAAATTCTGACGATAGTTATAATCGCAATTGGGATTTTTTTTCTTTTTGGTTATTATAAAAAACCAAGCTAAATCTGAATTGAATATATTTATCTTGGAGTTACGACTACTAATTCTGTAATCAATGAAAGCGTTTTGTAAATTAATAAATTTAGAA
This sequence comes from Acanthosepion pharaonis, assembly GCA_903632075.3. Lineage (NCBI taxonomy): Eukaryota > Metazoa > Mollusca > Cephalopoda > Sepiida > Sepiidae > Acanthosepion > Acanthosepion pharaonis. Next base: position 571,970 of record CAHIKZ030000268.1, read on the forward strand.
GTGGTGATTTCTTCTTGTTATGTTGAATATATAAATTATTCGGGTTTTAAAAAGTTTTGATTTAGAAATTAAAATATAAGTAGAAAAATATATAAAAAGTATTGGGTATTAATATAACTTTTATAATCTAATTTTGACCTATTGTCGGACAGTATAATTTGTAGAATAAATGAAACAATTAATCTGAAAGTATTATATATATATATATATATATATATATATATATATATATATATATATATATATATATATATATATTGCTTCACCCAAACAAGGGGGAAGACTCTAGCACGCAAGGGGTTACAGAGAGTTGGAGAGAGCAAAGAGGAGTGATAGAGGAAAGGATGAAGAGAAGGATAGGGGATAGATCAGGGCATCTGGAGACGTTGATTAACATTACATTTGAATAGTTGGAGATTATAGCTATCAGGGAAACAAGAAAAGGGGATGGAGTTCCACAGGCGAGAGGTACGAGACATGAAGCTATTGGAGTAGAAGAGACGGCTGCATTTAACAGTTTCGACAGTGAAAGGGTGAGAGCGAGATGCCAGCCTAGTTGAACGCTTAAATTCATGAAGTCTGGGAACCAGTGAAAGCAGCTCATCGGAGCAGTTACCTTGAAAGTATTTGTAAAAAAAAGACAGAGGGAAGTGATAGCATGTATGTGAGAGAGTGACTGCAGACAAGAAGCCAGGTCGGGGCCAATTACATTGCATATCCGTCTCTGGATTTTATTAAGAACCTTGAGACAAACAGAAGGGGCTCCAGACCATATATGGCAGCAATACTCCATGCAAAGGCGAATCGTTGATTTGTAGATTTGAAGGATCGATTCCGGGGAGAAAAATTTCCTGGCGCGGCACAGGGAGCCAACTTTCCTTGCGGTGGACGAAGCTATTGACTCAATGTATTTGTTCCATCTTAGGTCAGCAGACAATGTGAGAACGAGCAGTCGCAAAGAGGTGCTCTTGTGGAATTGAGCGTCAGACATTCTAATGGGAGGCAGAGATGGTTCTCTGTGGTTAGTAATAGAGAGAAGTTTTGTTTTTGAGGCATTAAAGTTTACCATCCCATACCTACCCCAGTCCACAACCGATTGTACGCCCTTTTCGAGACAAACGCCCAGTTAGTTTAATATGCGCAAAAAAAAAAAATTAAGACTCGAAATGTAAGATAAATTAGTGGGAGGTACATAAGAAGATAGAAAATATATATCAAAGGAGGTGAGTTATAATTTTAAACGTTTAGAGTTATGGAATTAAGAATTTAGGAAGATTGTAATCTTTAATATGTCTACAAAAAACGGATTTAATAATTGGATGTTGTTCAAAAGTACAATAATACATATTCTCTCCTACAAACGTAAAAAACAAGGTTCTTTGAAAGATTTGCAAGTTCTGGCTTGTTTTAGGATTTTCTATTTAACCTCATATATATATATACGGGAATATAATGATGCATGTGTAGTTACACCAACAGAAATCACTTTGTTTAGCCCAATGATGTCCTAAAGGACGAAACGCGTCACTCAAAATTTTTTAAACTTATTCATTTTCCTGTATATATTTGTGTATGCGAATGTGTGCGAGTGTGCGAATGCGCTCCTGCTTGAATTTAAGCCATTGTTTTGTGTTTGTCTAGGTGTATATATATAACTATATGTATAAATATAACGATAGATAGATAGATAGATAGATAGATAGATAGATAGATGAAATGTGTGATAGACAGATGAAGAGAGTAGTGATAGATAGAGAGAGAGAGAGATGGAGAGAGAGATGAAGTGTGTGATAGATAGACAGATGAAGAGTAGTGTTAGATAGATAGATAGATAGATAGATAGATAGATAGATAGATAGATAGATAGAGTTTTATTATGAGTTACGAATGTTTAGATTTCATTAAAATAGACTACAGCCCAAATGTAGCCCAAATTAATCCAAACATTAATCCTCTTCAGCATTAGCCACTTTATCATATTCACACACATCCATTGATTGGATATTGAAAACGAAAATTACGGTGATGTTCATCCACAGCTCTTCCAAAATGTTTTATGCTTATATTTATAAACGAACTGAAGTTACAAATTTTTACGAATGCGCATGCACATGCTGAATTATTCCAGTCACTCATCAATGTTTTTTTCCATTTTTATTTTGAATCCTACTTCATGGACTTCAAATATTTCTTGAATTACAGGTATCTGTGCATTCTAATGTGACGTTATGCTTTAATCGAAAAGAAGTGCTTTTACAGGCAATCGAAAAGTACACTGTCTCTGATTAAAGAAAAAAGTACAAAGTATCTCTTTTGGGACCTATCGCTCCACGTTTTAGACAAATATTTTACTAGTCTTTCTAACTACTCAAATACGCGCGCCCGCACACGTGTAAATGTGTTCGTGTATGCTTGAAAATAGGAAAGTCGTATGAAAAAAATCATAAATTATTAACGTATAAGCATAATTCAAATTAGAACCATAAATAGAAAATGTGTATGATAAAATGGCGAAAATTTTAAAAATGAATTTAAGAAGTGCAAAAAATGAATTTGAGAAAAAAAAAAAAAATGAAGTTTCCTTAAAAATAAAAAAGTCAATGTTTATTATTAATTATTCATATTTATATCGATTATGTTATGATAATGTTGTTAATAATCAGTATTATGCTCACGATTATCACCTATACTCACCTTATAGTGTTGTTTCACTACAATCATTTCCCACCCTACAACCCGTTTCTTCACAGACGAAAGGTTGCAAACCTCTAGTTGTTTTATAGTTATCTCCATGAAAAGTGTTCAGACGAATGACATTCCTTAGTTCCACCGGTTCTAATCTTAATGACTAAAACCCGCCATATCACGCCCATTGTAATGAACAACCCTCATTCCCTTCCTATTCCATTGGTGAGATTTAAGTTCCACTCAAGCTCCTTCCACGAACCACTGCTTTGTGGAACCGACCTCCAGTCACTACAATCTTAACTTGTTCAAGTGTAGAATCAACCGTTATCTTCTTCATTTATACTCATAAATTGAGCCTCTTACCGCTTACTGTGCATGCCTCTACTTCGAGTAGCTCTTGGGCCTTGTAAAAGGTGAACATTATTGTAAAAAAAAGGTGAAGTATATTTTTAAATATTTTTTGATACCAGACGAGCATTAATTTTTAATATGTTTTTCGATATTATACACAGAAAAACTAAAATACAATATGTGCTCATACACCGTGTCAAAATAAAATTTATGACTTTTTCTACTATATCATGGGAGGAAAAGATTAATTACATTATCACAAATAATAGTTTCTAATTATATTCATTTCTCCATTTCCAATCATTTTTTAGATAATGTGTTTTTTTTTTCTGTACAATACATGCTTTTTATGAAATATTCACTTAATACAAGAACCAAGAACTACTCAAGGCAGAGGGTTACTAAATGAGGTAGTTGTATGGACGTAGGAGGTGGTAGAGGGAATTGCACATTATGAAGATACATACGGTAAATTGACCCTAGACTCAAAGAGGTTAAGGTTGTAGAGTTGGCGGAAGCATCCCCTCAGGAGTCTATTCCATAAAGTAGAAGTTCTTGGGAAGAAGCTGCCTAAATGTAACTTCCTTCTTACCAATGGAATACGAAGTGAAGGAGGATTGTTCGCCTCTGTGTCCGTGACTTAGCGAGTCTTACAAATAAAGTATTAAAATTGGATTTTTGTATATATTAACTTGTAATATATGTCTATTATTTTTTTTCTATACACATTATCATAAATACTATTTCTAAACAATTAATAGATTTGTTTTAATCCGGAATTTTTATTACTTCAAACGTTATTTTTAGTGGATAATGTAATACACACTGTTTCAAAATAAAAACGACGCGTCTATTTCAAATACGGGTATCCACTAAAATAACGTTGGAAGTATTAAAATATCAGATTAAAGATAAATTCATTAATTCTTTACAAATAGCTTTGTTTACGTTTCGGATACGAAACTGAGCAGATATAGACTTTCAATAAAAAAATATCATGTAATTATGATTTTCTTATAAAGATAATATAGAACCTAGGTTCAGGGAGAGAAAAAGGTATTTTTTTTAAAGATCAAAGTTGACTGAGAAAAAAAAAAGCCGGAAGAGAGTTCAAAAAGCGAGAAGCGCGAGAGAAGAAACTGTTAGCAAAGAACTTGCGGTTACATCTAGCTATTTCAAATGTAAAATGCCGCTGGAGCCCCTTCGTTTGCCTCAAGGTCCTTGATAAAATCCACAGTCGACTTTGCCGCCAATCTAGTAATGCGGTTAATGTCTAGGTACCATAAGGAAAAGTTCATCAGAACAATTATCATGAGAGTATTTATAGAAAAGGCATAGGAAAAATACGTGCCAAAAAGAGGTAGAAGGCTAACAGGATCATACGGTTCGCATAAGCAAGAGGCAGAAAGATATTTATTCTAGAATTTAGAGAGAACATGAGACAGTTCAGGGCCACATTTCTTAAGGACTATTGCAAGGATATCATCAAGTCCACATGCTTTGTGAAGATCCCTTTAGAGATGATAGCAGAAACAGTGGACGAATTTATATGCATATCAATCACCGGAGAATCAGTTATAAACGGAAAGGCAAAGATACTCCAGATGAGTCAAGAGTATAATTTGTAGAGAATTTATGAGCAAAACATTCTGCTCTATCAACAGATGTTAATTGAGTGAAAAGAGAAATAGAAGACTTACTCATACATCACACTATTGCAGAAAATGCGTTATAACGTATGATATGACTCATGATTAAAATTAAAAGACGGACTTCGCAAGTAGTCAGAGGATTAAAGATGAAAACATTAGTAGCTGAATATTTACCTACAGCCGAAACGTCACCATCCGTTTACTACTATATGGCTATTACTTTGGCAGATATTCGAACGAGTTACGTTTCTTACTTTAACCAGTTCAGACATTCACAGCTAAAACCCACCATATCGTATCCACACCATTCCTTCCCTTCGTGTCCATTTGATAAAAATCAAATTCCACTGAGACATTTTCTTTCCTAAAACTGTTACTTTGTGGAAGTAAATCCCGAGAGAATACTTCTTTGACATCTACAATCTTAGTTTCTATAAGTCCAAGGTCAACCAATATCTATCCTACTACTCATAACACGCTCTATTTTCCCCGCCCATTACAGTCTTACACTGTAATCTTCTACCTTGAATGGCCCTTGGGTCATGTATTAGGTGAACTATCAGTAAAAATAAAGTTTATCTTCTAAGTACCATTTCCTCTCAGGATATGGACGAAACAATTTCCTGTCCATTGTTGCTCTAAGTAACTCTTTGCTTTGACCTACCATCTTTGTCCATGTGACTCTTCTGCTAGCCGTTCATTCAAATTCGTCAAAGTACTCACTGTTTTCCCCTGTCCTGTTGCTGTATTGTGAGTGTTAAATTCTGTAAACCTTCTTTCCTTATATGACCCAAATTTTTTAGGTTATTATTTCTATTGTTAACAGAGAGTTTTTTTGTTTTTTGTGTTTTTTTTTTGTTTGTTTTTATTTTTTGTTTTTGTTTTTTGTAGTTCCTATTCCCCTTAAAACTTCCCGTTAATCATACGCTCTGTTAATGGTGTTCTTGGCATTCCTCTGTGGAATCATATCTTACATTTCAAGATTCTTCTTTATATGTTGGAAATTGTCCAATATTCTCTGTCATGTAGGAGAATAACCATGACCGCGTTCCAGCACTTTTTTCTTTGTTTCTAAAGACATTTTCTGAATTCGTAACACTTTGCTTAGCTTCTGAAAGGTATCGTTTGCTATTCCTATGAGCCTCTGTATAGCTGTGTTTCATTTTCCGCTGTCTGTTACTACACTATTGAGATAGTTACATTTCTAAACCAGCTTGATTTTTGATGTTTCCGGTGCGTTAATCACAAAAGTGAAGAGAACGTCATTTTTTTTTACAGGCACTAAGACGCAAGGGGTTATAGGGTGTAAAGAAACTAGGAACAGAAGCATTAATAATGAGCGGGAAGAGAAAAGAGTAATAAGTAGATAGCGATTGACATTGCATTTAAATTTTTGAAGATCAAAGTTGACTGGAATGCAAGAAAGCCGGAAGAGAGTCTCACAAACGAGAAGTGCGAGGAAAGAAACTCTTAGCATAGAACTTACGGTTACATCTAACCAGTTTAACTGTAACTTGATGAGAACTTATCGCCAGCCTAGTACTGCGCTTAAATTTTAAAAAATAAAACTCTAGGTAACATAGCGAAGAGCTCATACGAACAAATACTATGGAAGTATTTATAGAAAAGACATAGAGAGGCAAGACGGTGTTGGGAAAGTGACTGAAGCCGAGCCGCCAGATCAGGGCCAATAATATTGCTGATTTTTCTTTGGATCTTATCAAGGAGCTGAAGGTAAATAGCAAGAGCACTGTACCATATGTGGCAGCAATATTCACAAGCGAAAAGTACGAGGAAAGAAACTGTTAGTATAGGATGGTTACAGTTCAAATGTCAAAGGATGAGACCTTGACGCCAGCCTAAATTTTTAAAAAATGTTTAGGCACCATAGCGAAGAGATCATCATACTTTGATAATCGAAAGCTCACCTGGGGTCAAACAATGTTCATTGGCATCAGCTGGTAATGAAATTTATTCTTTTGGAACAGTAAAACATACGCACAAGTCGTATGAGGTACAGCATCTTAATTCACACACACACACACACACACACACACACACACACACACACACACACACACACATATATATATATATATATATATATATATATATATATATATGCAACAAAAATAAGCTTCATTTGATTTTCAGATTCATACCAGGATAATATTGCTGTATTGTGAGTTTCCGGATTAAATATTAATCTCTTGGCTATGGTGACAGATGGATTTGAAAGATATCACCTTTGCTAGGATTAAATTTTATTTACTTTAAATCCGGGATTTCTCGCTAACACCATATATACAGCCGTCTAGATTAATCATGATCACCACCATCATCATCATCTTCTTCAGTCCCATGACTCGATGTGGTTGCAGGTACGTTGTGTAGTTGAGCACCTGGCCAGTTCTCTCTACGTATCTGGGTTAAAAACCGAAGAGGTATTCATCCATGTGTAGGGTGTATCTAAAAGGATACCTGGCAGACCCCATCTTTCTCCAGGATGAAGCACAGCCTCCAAATTGAAGACTTTTCTTGGTCACGTTGATTCCATCGGGGTAGCCATCTTCCAAGCAATACCGTGAAATCACCACATTATTTGCCTAGGTAACAAATTATCCCAGTCTTACCCACGGTGCTAGGTAACCGTTGAGTCTACAAGAAAATTGATTCACCCTTTGACAAGTCTTGCTTATAATTCTGCTGGAGAAAAACAGTGCGTAACATACTTAAAGGACTCAAGTAAATGCATGGTAGAACAGGAGGAAATAGCAAAAAGACAAAATTTATTAAGAGCTGCAATGGGCAGAAACGTGTTGAGGGCCATGATCACCTACATCGTGAAGGAACATGGCACATAAGAAGAAGGATATCTAACCACCTTCCTCACCATAAAAACTCTGATATGGTAACCAGTTTATTCACCGATGTCCTGACTATGTGACAAGTCGTGTTGGTTTACATGGTACAGTCATACTTATATAATAACATGGCAAAAGTATGTAATTTAATCATGCTTTAATTATTCATATCTATGCATATGAATCCTCGACTGATCAATGTCATATACCCTCAACAAATAAATACAATTCAAAGACAATAAATCTAAAACACTAATATATCAATACATTCTCATTTGTGAATCACGTTCGAACTTCTCGTGTGTTTTTTTTTAAGCTTATGTAATGCTATGCGTATCGTGTCTTTAAAAGATCGTAGCTCTCCAGGAAGTTGTCGAATATGTTGAACGAATACATTGTTTTTTAAAGGATCGTACATTTTTCTTTATTTCTTTCATTTTTTTCATTCTTTCATTTTTCTTTCATTTTATTTCATTCTTTCATTTTTCTTTCATACTTTCTTTCATTCGTTTTTCTTTCATCCTTTCTTTCATTCATTTTTCTTTCTTTCATTCTTTCATTTTTCTTTCACTCTTTCATTTTTCTTTCATTCTTTCATTTTTCTTTCATTCTTTCTTTCATTCATTTTTCTTTCTTTCTTGAGGCACAGATAGCGGAGTAATGGAGTAATGAATAGCGGCTTGGATTGAGGAATCGGAGAGCCGTGTTCGAATTCCAGTCGAATCCATTACATTCACTTACGTGTTAATACCCTTGGGAAAGATATGAATCCTCTTCTTCCCCGCCCAGCTATGGGTAGATAGCAGGACAGACCCGGTTCTATATCCTTGGATGGCAACTGGGTTACCGTAGAAAGAAATGGCAACCAACTACCTGAAAAAATCTGCCTCATCAGTTATGTATCGAAAGATTCATGATCACCAAAGCGTGTATCGCACATAACTGACTGACATTGTTTTTTAAAGTATCCTACATTGTTTTTTTGTTTTGTTTTTTTTTTTTTTTTTTTTTTTTTAAATATCCTAATTGAAAAGTGAAGATAAGACACTTTGGAGCTATAGTTCAATGGAATAGTCACCATCTTTAAACCAATTTTGGCGTGTTCGATCTGTTTGTTCCATTTCTTCCAATTCCTAAATTCTGTAAGTAGCTGCAACAACAGTGGGACTCAGATTCAAATATATCCTCAAAACTGTCAGAATCACAATTTTTGCATCTAGCGTTATAATATTTAAAATAAAATCGTGTAGATCAATAATAATAATAATAATAATAATAATAATAATAATAATAATAATACGAAAAACAAATGAAATGCAGCCACCTTGAATGGAAAGCAACTGAAACGTAAGTAACATGATGGGGATCGTACTAATCTTTAAATGTTCTACTACAGGCGTGTGCATCCGGTCTTAAATACCGGATTGAATTTAAAAAGCAGAATATCAGCCATAAACACCTTGTCTGTTCCAGTGGTACAATACAGTTTCAGCATCCTTAATTGGACCATAATTGACATTAAGGAAATGGATGTCAAAACGAGAAAGCTTCTCATTTGCCACCGTATGCATCATCCAAGCGCTAAATCGATAGTCTGTATGTACCTGACAATAAACGGTTGTATTATGTTATCTATAAGAGCGATAGTCGAGAAGAATCACGGGTGAGTGTCGAGAAGTTTGCCATTTATTTTTATTTTTTAGTTTGAAGGATGAAGTAAACGTCGTGACTTGTGAGTCAAAACTAGATATTTAGGACCCCCACCCAAAGCAAAACAGTCTAAGCGGACTGGTTTACTCGACTTGAAGGTATTTCTAACAGGGCTTTGCCTGCAAGGTAGGTACATGTAGGAAGTTTTAAGGGAAAGACCTGTAAAAAGCAAAAAATACATTTCATACAGACTAATCATTTGAAAATATTTTCAGTGTGATATTTTCCCTGGTTATCCTTTAACATTGTCATGACTTCTCGAGAAATAGTAGTTTCTTTAGCTGGTTATTTTATCGACTATTGGTTATCTTTCCAATCTATTGTCATTCTTTTCTAACACGTTTGACCACAATTTCAACCTAACAAATAACAGTCTAATTAGAAGAGAAAAGAAATAACTCAGAAGAAATTATATTGAAAGTGCACTGATCTCACAATTCTCTAAGGTAAGCCTTAGACCGGTCTTATACAATACCACTGATCACCGCAAAAGCAATAGTAGCACTATGTTGTATACGAATTACTAGAGAAAAGAAACAGAGATCTACTCAGAGTAGGTTAAAATTCAAATCCATCTAGTGTTAACGGCTCCAGTAAAGAAAAAAAGATTTTCTGGTGGTAGCAGCTGATAATGTTATTTATTTCTCTTTCCTCAAAAATTCCAACGCAGAATCCTTACACGTGCATTTTGTCTCATTCCGACCTAAATACGCCTGCCATGAAAAAAAGCGAAACGATTTGACTGAATGAACTTTTCCACTTTCTCTCATTACCTCCACTTCTTCTTCTCTACAAAGCCTGACGAAAGTTCAGATTGCTTGAAAGTCTATTTCCAAGATTTTCTTTATTTAAACCATAATTCCTGTGCCGTGGCTTCAGAATAAGTCTCCTCAGTGATGGTTAACCGTGCATGAAGTTATGAAATAAAATTTTATCACAACTTTGATTGGGACAATTTATACCTTTTTTTTTAATGTCCACTTTCACAGATTCATTTTTTAATGTACACTTTCACACATCCATTTTTTTTATGTACACTTTCACAGATTCATTTTTTTTAATGTACACTTTCACAGATTCATTTGGTTTTAATGTACACTTTCACAGATTCATTTTTTAATGTACACTTTCACAGATTCATTTTTTAATATACACTTTCACAGATTCATTTTTTTAATGTACACTTTCACAGATTCATTTTTTTTATATACACTTTCACAGATTCATTTTTTCAATGTACACTTTCGCAGATTCATTTTTTAATGTACACTTTCACAGATTCATTTTTTCAATGTACACTTTCACAGATTCATTTTTTATAATGTACACTTTCAGATTCATTTTTTAATATATACTTTCACAGATTCATCTTTTTTAATGTACACTTTCACAGATTCATTTTTTCAATGTACACTTTCACAGATTCATTTTTTTAATGTACACTTTCACAGATTCATTTTTTAATGTACACTTTCACAGATTCATTTTTTAATGTACACTTTCACAGATTCATTTTTTATATACACTTTCACAGATTCATTTTTTCAATGTACACCACTTTCGCAGATTCATTTTTTAATGTACACTTTCACAGATTCATTTTTTCAATGTACACTTTCACAGATTCATTTTTTCAATGTACACTTTCACAGATTCATTTTTTTATAATGTACACTTTCACAGATTCATTTTTTAATATACACTTTCACAGATTCATTTTTTTAATGTAAACTTTCACAGATTCATTTTTTTTATATACACTTTCACAGATTCATTTTTCAATGTACACCACTTTCGCAGATTCATTTTTAATGTACACTTTCACAGATTCATTTTTTCAATGTACACTTTCACAGATTCATTTTTTCAATGTACACTTTCACAGATTCATTTTTTTATAATGTACACTTTCACAGATTCATTTTTTTATAATGTACACTTTCACAGATTCATTTTTTAATATACACTTTCACAGATTCATTTTTTTAATGTACACTTTCACAGATTCATTTTTTTTATATACACTTGCACAGATTCATTTTTTCAATGTACACTTTCGCAGATTCATTTTTTAATGTACACTTTCACAGATTCATTTTTTCAATGTACACTTTCACAAATTCATTTTTTTATAATGTACACTTTCACAGATTCATTTTTTTAATGTAAACTTTCACAGATCATTTTTTTATAATGTACACTTTCACAGATTCATTTTTTTTAATGTACACTTTCACAGATTCATTTTTCTTATTATCTATGAATTGCTATGACTTCTCGGGAAAGAATAGTTTATCATTGCCTTCTCTACTGTCTCTAATTCTAACGATGACTGGTATTCAAGACCCAATCTTCTCTGGTGATAATTATTTATCATATATCTTCTAAGGATCATTATAATGATGCCATGGAAGTCATTGATGGTGATATCATCGGAATGTCATCATTATTATGTTATCATAAAAAGCAAAAAATTGTTCCATCTTGCAGTGTTAACAATATAAAAAAAATTACTGAATCCTCTAAATTTAATCAATTGATCTTTCGTTCATGGTTCATTCTGCCCCAAAGTGGCACTGAAATTCATCGAGAACTTTTGGAAATATTGCATAGACAAACACAAACAGACAGATATGAGTGCATTCATAATCTGAGTCCACCTTCTTGGAAGAGGTTAGAAGGATCGGTTAAAGTTATGCATATAATTCGAAAGTTTGTTTTATTCTAATCGTAGGACCACTAGGAAAGTGTCTGCCATTGGAAAATGGCTTTGGGTGTGTCATACGCTATGAGTTCTAATGGATACTGATCCTAAACATCATCCCATATAAACTACTCTGGGGGGGGTTAAGGATGCTAAAATGATTCTTTTCATTATGAAAAAATGATCCCTATAAACATCTTTTTTCAGAAAGGTGTCATTTTAACGCCCTACTCCCTAAATTAATCTATTAGGCATTTTTTCTTTCTCAGTATGTCACGTACCTGTAATATTTCGTGGTAATATTAATTAATATTAAATTATACCGGAAACGATTTATATAATGAATTTAATAAAAGTTGATTATTTTTTATCTTCTATTTATTTTGCAAAAAAATAATTCAATATCAAAATATATTAAAAGTAATAAAAAGCTTCAAATGATTCCTTAGCCTGGCCTGGGCACTGACCGCGGGCCGGTAGCTGATGGTTCGCGTACCGGCACCGGTCTTCGGACTATCACTTTGAGTAGCACTGTTGCAATGGATAACGATTCGGAACTTGAAATCGGAGAGCCGAGTTCGAATTCTACTTATAAAATTTACTTACTCGCAAATACTATTAGGAAAGTTATGAACCCATCTCTTCCCCGAACATGTGGTTTAATAAGTAGAACTTGTATCACAAAAATCATTATTATTTTAAAATATTTTTCGCTTTTAAATAACCTGTAAAAGGTTGATAAGCCGTAAAAAAACACCTTGAAACATCTTATAGTTTTATTTCTAATATTTTGAATATTATTCATCGAGAAACTTATTTAATATATCCCCTACGAAATATATATTTAAAACATTAAAAATAAAACTTTAATTTCCAAAAGGTCAAATAAAACGTAATTAATTAAGAAACCTATTTGATGTATCGAATGTGCATTTGATGTAAAGGATATTAGCACAAAATATGGTATCGGCTAGCCGAGTTCAAATTTCAGCAAGTCTGTTATGTTGACTTTTTCACTAATGCCGTTGGGAAAATCAGGAGTCCATCTCTTCCCCACTCTATGGATTAAATAGTAGATTGGAATTTTTAACATTCGCTTGCATTCCAAACTGTATAGAAACCGATGAGAAAACAGTGCGTTATTTCTACTAAGATACCATGCAAGTTCAGAGATAATGAAGAAAAGGAATCATTGGATAGTCATGGTCGTTTTCCTCTTGAATGAACAAGACAGGCAACAAAAAAAAACAGTTATAGTTTAAATAGCAGAGTAGACTCTCTAGTCTTGGGTTACAGCCAATCTTCGGGAAGAACATCTTTGAAATCAAAACCATCCATGTAGGAACCGACAGGACTCAACTTCGCTATCTTTTCTAACATGACAATTCACCGATAATACATAAAAAGAATAGAGGGAGAGCCATGAGTGTTTACGTCCTGAAGAGACAAAACATTAAAAGAAGCCCTCCCATCTATGGGTTAAATATCAGGTTAGACTGAACTCTAGACTTTGGTTTCAGTCAGTCTATGAGAAGAACAACACTGAATTCCAAACCGTGGAGAAGGTAACTGGGATCCTCCCTGGCATCTTTTCTATACCACTTACAGTGTAGTAAACCACCCACATTCTATCCGTATTCCATCGTCGAGACGTCAGTTCCAATCGAACACTTTATTACCATAAACCATTGTTCTGTGAAACAGACTTCCAAAAGGATTTTTCCCCGATTACTACAACCTTAACCTGTTCTAGTCTAGAGTAAACAGTTATCGTCCCCTCTTGTGAATAGAAACTACCCCTTAACGTAACCCTCTATCCCGAGATGGCCCCGGGCCTTGTAGAGGATGGGCCTTACTGTAAAACGAAAACAAAACAAAAAAAACAACATAGCATTTCATATAATGAAGAAAATGGACTTGTGAGACATAACATTTACAAAGGGAATTTTATATATCATCCTAAAACCTTGCTAGTTGTTTTCATGTCGACTTGCTTTGTATTCCAGATTTGAATTCAAATTTCCGCTGGTAGATACTTTGTACTTGTTTACTGACTTGGTTTTGTTATTAATACTATATTTCTACTCTCCGACATTTTATATATTTCTTTGTGTTGCTATACAACATGCAAGATTAAATAGAAATGAAAATGAAATCGATATGAAAGAACAGAAGAGGGATTAAGACTCCTGGTGATATCAGCAGACTCTCGGACAGATAATCTACGCTAAACTTGATGAATTAGATTACAGATTATGATAAAATATCAATTGATTTTCTGCCCTAGTGAAGAATTGTTTAACTGTTTGGACAAGTTGATGGCAATGAAGAATGTTTCTTTGATGGATAATGTTTACCCGTCGGCTAATCAATGAACAACATCTTGTCATTGTTATATTCGTCTCTGTTACCTGAGGGTCGGTTAGACATGATCGACTCGCCTCCTTTTCTTAAATACAAAATGAAATCTCACTCGTTGTGACCGGGCGAAAAGCCGATCAATGAAACAAAAGATCAACACTGATATCTTTAAGAACTGATGAATTCGAATAAGACTTATGAACATGAAAACAAGTGAGTTTTTATACGTTTGCCTGCGATACGCTCACAGGTACACATCTATACACACATAAAAGAACACACACACACACATATATATATATATATATATATATTCAAAATTATAATATTATATAATTTTGTGTATATATATATATATATATATATATATATATATATATTCAAAAATATATTATATGTGTGTGTGTGTGTATATATATATATATATATATATATATATATATATATATATAATTATTTTTTTAAATAATATCATTCCTACGCTACATAAGAGTTCTCAAGTAGTGAAGGAATCATATTTTTTTTAAATAATTATAATTTTAAGCTCTACTTCTGTATGGAGCACTGTTTTTTACAAATATAAACAAAAATACTAAAGAACTCCGGATTATTTACCTAACGTGTTTTCTTTCCTATTTTTCTATATATCTGCATATATATATATATATATATATATATATATATATGAATAGGATGCAAGATATATATATATATATATATATATATATATATAGATATATATATATATATATATTTACAAATGTAAAACGAAAAGTATATATATTCAAGCGTTCATAACATTAATTTAAAAAAAGTCTCAATACATGAAGTAGACCAATAAATATTCATTATAAACTGTGACAATGGACCATACAGTTTATATATATATATATATATATATATATATATATATATATATATATATATATATATATATATATATTACAACCTATTTGAATGAAAATATGCTGACTAAATATAAACAATATACATCACCACCCATTTGTAAAAGCTCAGATTTTATTCCATTCTAACCTGGTGATATTCTTAATGGTCGTTACAACCTCAGCAAATCCGAGAGCAATGTCAAGTTCCTCAATGAGACGCGACTGAAGTAACGTCTCAATGACTACAAAATCACTGAAGGGTACACGCCAGCGCGCTTTTACTTGGTCAGAGTTTTGTAGTCAGTGAGTTATGCGTGATACAAGCTCAGGCAATCATGTATCTTTCGATCCATGATTAAGGCAGATTTTTCCCGCAGTAGGTTACCATTTCTTTCTGCGGTAGACCAGTTGCCATCCAAGGCTGTAGAACACGGTCTGTCTTGCTATTTAACCATAGCTTGGAGAGGCGATGAAGAAGAGGATTCATACTTTTCTCAAGGGTATTAGCAGTCAGTCAGTTATGTGCCATGTGTGATACACGTTTAAGCGATCATATATCTTTCGATACATGACTGACGAGGCAGATTTTTCCCGCAGTAGGTTGCCATTTCTTTCTGCGGTAGACCAGTTGCTATCCAAGGTTATAGAACCCAATCTGTCCTGCTATTTACTTATAGCTGGTGGGGAGTGGGAAGAAGAGGATCTATACCTTTCCCAAGGGCATTAGTACGTCAGCCATTTCTTTCTGCGGTAGACCAGTTGCCATCCAAGGCTATATAACCCTGTCTGTCCTGCTATTTACCCATATTTACTCATTTACCCATCGCCGATATTCTGTCAAGTATTCCGCACTGCGCATAAAACGTACTGCTTTTACATCATATATATCTCAGCGCCTAACGATTGCATAATTAAGCAAGTGCCAATGTCCAGAGCACGGGTGTTTCTATGTTGCCTTGAAATTGTTCGGCTGCTTTAACTATGTATTTGCGAGAGCAAGGTCAAACTCCTGACATAGTTGTAGGAGTAAACCGTTACTGTTACATTTCCCCCACACTATGCCGACTTAGGGGGTTTCATGTGGCATGATTGTGTCCTATCCCTGCATTTAAATCACCCATGATCACAATTTTATCATCCTTGTAGATTTTTCTCAAAATCTCTCTAAGATCAGAGTAAAACCTGTCAATGTCAGCCTCAGAGCTAGAAAGGGTTGGTACATACACACTTATCATCGTTATAAAACAACCTGAGAGAAGTTAGAAGCGCTGTATCACAAACCTATCAGAGACACCATTTTGTAGCTCTGACATGCCAGACATGAGCTTGGATTTTATAGCAAAGCCAACTCCAGGTTCACATTTTCCGGCAGACTTTTGTCAAAAATTGTATAACTAGAATCGGGTTCCTGTAAAGAGCCATCACCAGTCTTGTTTCTGATAAGGCGACAATATGCAAATTGTAACGAGACAATTCCTTATATATCAGAGAACTTCTCCGCTCTTTGTTCGACAAATCAAGTAATGTTCAGATATTCCATCATCCGATTTTCATATCTATTTTTCTAGTTCTAGTCTGTTCCCTGTTAGTGCCAAGTGATTGATCACAATTTCGCCCGCATTAGTGAACACCCGCTAGTTGCGGTAAACTGGCCGACATATAAAGAAAAAGGCAAGCATTTTTAAGATCGCCTTTTCTAGCAGGTGAGCAGACTATCCCTAAAAAGGGATGCTCAGTCACTTGAGGCCCTGCCGAGATACGACACTGACCATGTTGACGATGTAACAACCATTATCTTGATACTGCCTATGAGTGATGTTACTGCTACATACTTCCAGCTTGTTAAACCTTTGTGCATCACAGTGCAATCATCACTGTAAGATTTTGACAGTGCCGTAGTTCAAAAAGTACTTCTATAGTTCAAGAAGTTCCTGTGTGTGAATTTAATTATAGCTTGCACAGAACTTCTCCCACTTTTTGAAAGACAAAGTTTATACCAGTGGCGAAACAAAGTTAAGACGACCATCAACTTAGTCTACCTTAGGTTTAATGTCAGAGTGTCCACTCCTAGAAACGTGTTCTAAAAAAACTGAGGGTCTTTCACTCCCAGTGGTCTAAACGCGTGTCTGGATACTAAACCAGAAGTTTCCATACCTTCACTCAGCTATTTACCCATGACTGGAACCTTATATATAGTCTATTCGGATCTATATACCAGTTTATTCGGATCTATCTAGCTAGCTATCTAGCTATCGAGTTAACTAGCTAGCTAGCTCTGTTCGTATAAAAGTCCGTATCTATCTATCTAATTATGTTCGTATAAATGCTAGTCTGTTCATATCTATCTATCTATCTATCTATCTATCTATCTATCTATCTATCTATCTATGTTCGTATATATGCTAGTCTGTTCGTATCTATCTATCTATCTATCTATCTATCTATGTTCGTATATCTGCTAGCCTGTTCGTATCTATCTATCTATCTATCTATCTATCTATCTATCTATCTATCTATCTATGCTCGTATATAAGCTAGGCTGTTCGTATCTATCTATCTATGTTCGTATATATGCTAGTCTGTTCGTATCTATCTGTTTATGTTCGTATATATGCTAGTCTGTTCGTATCTATCTATCTATCTATCTATCTATCTATCTATCTATCTATCTATCTATCTATCTATCTATGTTCGTATATCTGCTAGCCTGATCGTATCTATCTATCTATCTATCTATCTATCTATCTATCTATCTATCTATCTATCTATCTATCTATCTATGTTCGTATATCTGCTAGCCTGATCGTATCTATCTATCTATCTATCTATCTATCTATCTATCTATCTATCTATCTATGTTCGTATATATGCTAGTCTGTTTGTATCTATCTATCTGTCTATCTATCTGCATGTTTGTCTGTTCAAGACGAGTCATCTAGAGATGACAGCTATATCTGCTTCAGTCTCTGTCCCTCCCTTTGCATTTATCTATTTTTTCTGTCTTTTTGTCTATTTTTTAGTCTAAATCCTTTTATTGATCTGTTAACCACGAATAAATGAATATATTACAACGCCCACGTTTATAGCATATATTTGTGTACATTTTCCAGGTATATCCAGACTGAGAAATCGGAGTGGCGAGTTCGAATTCTTGTCGAGTTCATTATATTCAATTACACGCAAAGGGGACAGGTATGAATCCATTCCCCCCCCCCACAGCTCACCATTTTCATCAGGGTTTGTGACAATGAATTTCATATTTATGAAAAATTAATTGAACTGGTCCAAATGCATGATACTACAACAAGCCAGGACATTTCTGAGAAAATTGAACAGGTTCTCCATGAATATGGCCTTGATTTGAGTAAACTTGTGTGTTTATCTACTGATGGTGCTACCAATATGGTTGGGCGACATAATGGTGTTGCTGTCAAGTTAGGTACAAAAATAGAAATAGATTCAACATATAAGCATTTTCACTGTAAAATTCATCAACAGAACTTATGTTCAAAGATCTTAAAATTAGATCTTGTGTTGAGTTTTGTCCTAAAAACAGTGAACTATATCAGAGGTCTTGCTCTCCGTCAGTTTAGCCAGTTATTGGAAGATGTGAATAATCAGTTTACAAATATCTCATTCTACACAGAAGTTCAGTGGCTTTTATGTCACAAGGTACTGAAAAGATTTTTTTATTGCGACATGAAATTGATATGCTTTTGGAGATGAAGGGTCAAAACACAGATGAATTGAAAATGAAAGCTGGCTCCAAGATCTAGCTTTTTCACCCAATTAAGTGACCTTAATTTGAAATTACAAGGTAAAAATAAGCTCATCACTCAGTTATATGATGATATCAAGTGTTTCATTGCAAAATTAACTTTATTGAAGTCCCAGTTGTCACATAAAAACTTGATTCATTTTCTTATGTGCAAGAAGTTGAAAAAAACTGCCAATACTAAGTCTGTATTTATATTTCTTAAGTACAACAATTACCTGGAATTGCTGTCAAAAGAATTTCAATGAAGATTTTGTGATTTTTCAGCTTGTGAAGATCAGTTTGCATTATTCTCAGCACCATTCACTTTTGAAGTTGCTCAAGCAGAGGAGAGTCTACAGATGGAACTACTGGAAATGCAGACTGACTCAACACTCAAGGGAAAGTACCTAGAAGTAGGGGTACCTGGATTTTTTTCATATCTTCCTCAGAAATTTAAGAATTTCAGAAAGTTTGCCATAAAGATTATGGCAATGTTTGGTTCCACCTATGTGTGTGAACAGTTATTTTCGTTTATGAAAGACACAAAAACATCTCCCAGAACCAGATTAACTGATGAACATTTATCATCTTTGATCAAAGTGGAATCTACACAGACATTCCAACCTGATATTAGAGTAATTTATCTAAAGTGATGTCAATCAACAGGACAACGTAAAAAAATGATTAAACTGTACTACCTTGTATTGTAAGTATTTTGTATTTAAAGTTTAATTACCACTAGCTGTGGTAATGTAAGACTGTAGGCAGGTGTGGCCCTCGAGGCTGCAGATATGGTAGATGTGGCCCACCATATGCCCTGAGTTTGACATGCCTACTTTAGACCGTTCGTCTATGGAACAGCCAAACAATTTTCTATTTGCCTTAAATGCGGGTATCCACTAAATATTGTGTTGTACATGTTAGTGGGTTTAAGTGCTTGCGTATATATTTTGTATCTCATTATTCATTTCTGTGTGAACTTTCCTCATGTTCCTCAATACACAGATACCTCTTGCGTCTTAGTGGCTTTAACAACTTGCTTGGATTGAACTGAATAAAACAAAAGATAGATAGATACGAACAGACTGGGATAGATAGATAGATAGATAGATAGATAGATAGATAGATAGATAGATAGATAGATAGATAGATACAAGTTAATGTTTAGACATTAAAACTATTTTGATAACATTTTCAGTATATAATATGTAATTTATATTTATTAAAATATAGGCAAAATGCTTTTGGGTTATTAGGTTTTACTAGGGTTGTGCAGATAATCTTAGTGCAACATGAACCTTTATAGATAGATAGATAGATAGATAGATAGATAGATAGATAGATAGATAGATATGAATAGACTGCGATAAATGAATAGATACAAGAAGACTGGGAAAGAAAGAAAGAAAGAAAGAAAGAAAGAAAGAAAGAAAATCACGTAAATATTTGGGATGTTATTACTATACAGATTATAACATGTATTGTGATTAAATTTCAAGCAAGAAAATAAACTATAAAAAAGTAAACGTTATTTTTATTTTCAAATTCAATACGAAATGTCTTTGCAGTAAGTTTATTATGTGTACATTTTGTGAATATTTAGATCCTTCCGGTTTTGATTTGGTTTATTTTGTTTCACGGCATATCAACCACAATGGGTTATTTAATGCCGACAATTTTCTTTTTTTTCCTGGTAATATTTTGTTTTGTCACAAATCTATTTCTGGTAATATTTTTTCCTCAAAAATGTATAGCCGGTAATATATATTTTTTTTCAAAAATATATTGCTGGTAATATTTGTTTTACAAAAATATATTGCTGGTAATAATTTTTTACAATGTACTTCTAGTATTAAAACCTATTTTTACACTTTAATAATGTTTTTTACCTCATTTTCAGGGTTAACTATTTACCCATAGCTGGGACCCTAACAGCAATGAAGAGATGGTTCCACGCTCCTCAAAATCTCCTGATCAGAGGCCTTGTTGTTGGACGTAGTTTATCGTCATACCCACGACGCGGATGTAGTTTATCGTCATACCCATCACGCGGATGTACTTTATCGTCGTACCCAGGACGGGGATCATTCCGGAGATTAATCCCTTATGATTTAATTCTTATGAAAGACACATGTGTAGAAACTTTGCTAATTCAAAACGTTTCCACTTTCAGAATTAACTGGAGTAAATAAAAATAAAATGTAAGTAAAAATAGTCATTTTAAAAATTAGTAAGTGCTTCTGAAATATTGTCTCTGGGAATGCCATTTTTAGCAGAATAACAATATTTTTTCCTTTCTTTTGCATGTGTATGTTCATTTTCTGTATTGCAGGAGAAGGTATAACCGTATGTTTATTTAACATTTCAAAGTGCAAAGAAAGATTTGAACTTATACAAGTTCAGAAAAAATTCCGAGAGAAGATGAAAGCAAGTACCTTTATTTTCTTTTTATGTTTAATTATTTGTTTTATCTTTCCTGCCTATGGATATATTTTGCCCAAAATTTGCTCCTATTTTATTTTAATTGCTATCTTAAGGAAAATGGAATAAAAAAATGATGCTTTTGCTTAGAATCAGAAAGAAAGTTTAAATTCTTGGTATACATGAGGAAAGAAGGCTTAGAGAATTTAGCACTTACAGGACATATTGAAGGTAAAACGGAAACAGCGAAAAATCTACCTTATAAACATGTGTAAAAAGGAATTCGCGGGATAGTAAAAAGAAAAACATTGATAGGAAGTTGTGAAGAGATATGATCATCCACGTCCTGAAGGGAGATGACACCTAGAAAAAGAAGAAGATATAGACCTACAGTAGAAAACTTTTCAAATACGACTACATTAATTTTTCTCTGAAAAGTGAACCTGAAAATAATCAGCTTTTGCCCTGAAAATGTAGAATTCGTTGGGGGCGGGGGCTGACAGCACCCACCCAGCCATAGATTATACATTTTCTATTGCTATAAACATTACTTTTATATTTGTCTGAATTGATATTCCTGTTATTTGAAATAGGGAAATTAATGTCAATCGGCTTAGAGATCGAGAAGTCTTTACGAAAGAAAATGTACCGCTCGAAAGGACTCGAACCGGTAATGCTTTTTACAGTCAAGGAAACCAATTCTTACACTAAGTGTGCCCTACTGATTAGACCACGTGAAATCATCATGAGGTAATTCAGTGGGTAATTGAACAAGACTCAATTACCTAATTAAGGTAACACATCTCACACTGGAACATTTCCAAGTCTATATCTATTCTCTTTATTGTCGTACTCAAAACGTAAGCAAAGTAATTCCCGTGGCCTAATTTGGCAGGGCGCACTTCGACAAAAGAAGTAGTTTACCTGATTGACAAAGATAATGCTGGCTGTATTCATGCCAGAATAGATATTTTTCTTTCATAGTGATATCGCGATCTAGGCCGATTGACATTAATGTTACTTTTTAAGAAAATACAAAAAAGAACAGTGGTGTCAACGTAAATACATGTACCCACTGGTAGTGGAACACCCTATATATATATATATTTATATATATATTTATTTATTCATATATATATATATATAATAATAGCTTATTACATAGAATCTTAACGTGGTCTGTTTTTTATTCAAACATATATATATATATATATATATATATATATATATATATATATGCATGTTTCGTTAAAAACGACAGACAAGGTACTACAGTTGAGCTTTTTGTTTAATTTTTCTTGTGTTCTGACAAAAGCTCAAAAAAAAAATAAAAAGCTCAACTGTAGTACCTTGTCTGTCGTTTTTAACGAAACATGCATAAAGGAAGGATTGCTGCCTAAATATACAAATATATATATATATATATATATCCAAGTATAGGATTGGTGTATACGGAACAAATTCCAATAACCAACAATTACTATTCTTAAAAGAGTGCTCAATACAGATTAGAGCAAATATAATTATTTATTTAAAAATTATAACATAAATATATTATAAAATCACTACAAAAATAGCCATTTTCTTTCAACACCTCTGGTGTCTTATCAAGTGATGATGTTGAATGTAGAATAAAGGGGTTAAAAAGCTTTTAAGTATACAAATAGAAAAAATGCCGTAAGAATTTTTTGCCGTTAACAATAAAATTTTTAAAAACCCCAGACGACATGCATTTAACGGATATCAGAATTCGTTGAAAAATATATCCCTAACCCTACCTAAACATAACCCCTTTTCGAACGTAACTAATAACTGATACAACAAAAGTTAATAAAAATGAACACGCTACCACTCCTTGTCTTAATGATTGGATCTCTTTGTATCCTTGGAAACAGTTGAATTATGAATTTTCTGTGCCTTTAAAACTCAGTAAATTTTAAAAATAAGTTACTCCAAAATTCGCTTGAGGATGAAATGGAACTAATGTTTTTAATTTAATTACAAAATTAAGCTTACATTTTTGAAACGTGGTCATTACTGTATAGCGAAAAAACATATTTTAAATCAGTTAATTTATAATAGATATATATATGTGTGTGTGTGTGTGTGTGTGTGTGTGTGTGTGTGTGTGTGTGTGTGTGTGTGTGTGCGCGCGCGCGTGCGGTTGCATGGAGAGTTGTTTGTGACCTACGGTTTCACGCTTTCGCGATCTTCAGACAAACTGGTTCATTTTTTTCAAAAGTCGATATATTTATGTTTTATTTGTGTTTGATAACTTGTGTATGGTGGTAGAAGGGGAAAAATTTTTTCTTCGGTGTTGTCTGAATCAAAACGGACCGTTACGATATGACGGCAGCGCTATATCAAGACTGGTTTGTTACCGCACCATCACCGTGACACGTTGGTCCAATCGGTATGGCTCTTGCGTCATATCGGCCCGGGTTCGATTCTTGGTAGTGGGTGCTCATTGCTGATGGGTCCCAAAAATGTGACCAAACGGCTTTCCGGATTCTTCTATATTCGATGAGTTAATTATGATTATTCATATCCCCCTAATTTTTATATATATTTATTTTTGTTCGTCTTCGGTTTTCGATATTTAAGTAAAAATTTGTTTTTATGTCTGTATTTTGAAATGAGTTCTGATCGTTTACTTAGTAATTTATGTTAGTCTAGGGAGGTGATTATAGCTATTTTCACCTCCAGACAGTTTACAGTTTTTGGATTTATTGGTGTAGGCTGATGCTGTTTTCCTTATTTACCATGCAATTATTGTTTGTGATTTGTTGTTTTAATTTCCCAAATATGTTTAGAAATCATTGCGTATTTACTATTTGTAAAGGATGGTTTGCGTGTCTAGTTTCTTTGTCTCCAGAGTCTTTCAGTTACTTCAGTATTTATTGACCAATGAGTGACGTGGTATCAATACCTAAATCGAACACTCTGAGAATGTCTTTTTTTCCTTTTTTAATGAAAGTAGTAGATAACTTCATAAATCATTTACACGTCAAACAGAAAGTATTTTTGTCAGTAAGGTATTCGGATGTGAAGGCAGAAATAACTTAAGCCAGCTAGCTGCAGGAATTGTAACGTCCACAAGAGGAAATCTTCGCCGCGCCTATAACAACGAAAAGAACACAAATAGTTTGAGAACCCCTACGTCATTGTATATTCTCAGCATTAGAAGTTCTCCTGGCTGCCATTTGATCTGTGTTTTCATTTACACGGGACTTTCTTTTCCTTGCTGCAACCTGGGCTTGATACAACAAAAGCTGGCTGAATTGGTTAAACATCTCACATCGCAGGGCCTTCTTTCAGACAAGCAATATGGCTTTCATTTCTCCAGGTCAACTGCTGATGTCCTGACGATAATTCCGAAAAGAGTCTATTAAGCTCTAGATAAACATGGTGAAGCTCGGTCTGTTGTCTTGAACATCTCGAAAGCTTTCGACAGGGTTTGGCATAAGGTCTTCTTCACAAATTAAAAAATTACGGTGTCTCCAGCCAAATTTTTGAACTGATCTAGTCTTTCTGACCAAATCGTGAAATGAAAGTTATCCTGAATGATCACACTTTAAAATCCTGAATGTTAAAAACGAACATCAGTCTGTTGTTAACCGGAGCAAAGAATGGCTTCTTAATTATAACGCCCCCAAAACTAAACTTCTCTCTCAATAAATAATATTTTTTCATGGTCTTTCACATGCTCGACCCTCTTCTCCGATGTTTTTTCTTAAGTTAATATTAAGTTCTTTAAATTAAAATAAAAGTCTTACGGATACAAATACTTATGTTATATTCCATTGCAAATACATCTCTTTCTGATTCTTTCTGCATGCCGGTCGGATGTGAACGCCATGAAGTCAGAGAACAAAATAAAAATGTCGTTTCCTGTGCATAGGCTCCAAATAACACTTCCGGGCAACGAAGCAATCCCCCGCAATGAAAGTGACACTAGCCAATCGCGAACGTTCCCGCCGAAAATTGAGATATCACTAAGGACTGTCAGATCTACTTAAAAGCAGGTCTACCATAACTACCACAAGCAGTTGCGGACCAATAGGCCGCCTGCCAACACGCAGAGTGCTGCCACTGATATGTCTGCTCCTCTCAACGGCCATTACCAATTCCAGGCTTGACTAAACAACCGACTTTTCATACATGGAATATAAATATCATCTAAGCGTCGTCAGCACTCACCTACAAGCTTCCCTCGTCGCCAGCGCCGTCACCTCGGCAAACTCGACGCACTACAGCGATCGATTATCCAACCTCGACATCGCCAACCCCAAAACGCCAACCGTCGTGATTGATAACGTCTCAACATCGACACAACCCGATCCACTACAGCGATTCTGATTCCGCAAGCAGCGATTCCAACTACGCAATAAAAAGCGACTCCACAAGCATCTAACCCACTCGGGCTACCACCGTTTCGTAGAACCAGCTACACAACCCTAGTCACCTCGGCAACCCACCGCCGTCACCTCTCTACAGGCATTCCCTTTGCAGTCGTCACTGCGTTCCCATATCAGGCCTAACAACTACACCAATTCCTCATCTCCTTGACAACCAACGCAACTTACCATGAATCGACAAACCACCATGAGACTTCGGTCAAACCAACACAAGAAATAAGTCAATTCCTAGCATTACCTTTACACATGATCGCCGTCCTGATGATCAACAATAGAAATTAACATTTTACCAATTTTCCGACAACTCTCTAAGACACCCTATTATTAAACAAATACACGTTGTTCAAAAACCTAATCCTCATTATTCCTTTCTTCTCGCAAGTAAAGGCTTATTATAAAACTAAAATAAATTAAATGATTATTATTCTATCTTTAGATGTAATAAATTAGGTAAAAACAACAAGTTTTCAATTAAAAAATTTAAATTTCATGAAATTTATCTAAAAACGATTTTAATTAAAGTATTATTTTTTTTAAAAAAGTGTTTTTCCAGCAAATCAGACTTGTTTGACTATTGTTATCTAAAGGAATTAAATTTCCGAACTTACAGCTAAAAAAATGTTTCAAATTGAAAGAAAGCGTTTCATTACAAAACACCGAAAATCCCATTATATATTAATAAATAAATAAAATCTCATATTTTTATTTGGCTTTTTTTTTTCTGGCTTTAAATGAAAAAATTTAATCTGACAACCCTACAGGAACCACTATGTATTACAAGATCAATAGTCAACTGCTCACTATGATCATTGCTTTATACACGAAGGTCTTGAAAGATAAGCTGCAAAATCTCATAGTCGATTGGATTAGGATGGTTGTTCGGGCGTTCTCAACAATTTAAATCTGTCTTTCCCAAAAAAAAAAACACCCACGTGGCTGGAGTCAAGGCTGGTTTACAACAAAGTTATAACCCCACATCTTTTTTCATGCCCTTTATTCAGGCTTGGAATTCTTTTCTTAAAACGATGAAGATGACATGAATGGGAATTCACAGGTATATAGATGGGAATTCACAGGTATATAGATGGGGATTCACAGATATATAGATGACTCCTAGTGGCAGTGGATACTATGAAAAGTGGATACTATGAAAAAATCACTATACAAAATGTTTAAAATTGAAAGAAATAATAAAGTGGTTTCATTATAAAAACATGTAAAATCTAATTATATATTAAATAAAATCCCATTTTCGATTTCTTTTTACCTTTTTAAAATCTATATTATTATTAATTATTTGTTTGTTTCTTTTTTTTTTTCTATAACAATTTCAATTTGGCTTCCTTCTGGCTTTTTATACGTATTGTTTGGCTTTAAATAAAAGTTTTAATCTGGCAATCCTGGTTGCAATGAGCAATCACATTTTCCATTATAACATACATTTTTTTTTCTTTACCCATTCTAAATGCCATTTGTTTTTAGTAAAATAATGAAAAAGTAAATTAGACACGGTGGCATAATGGATTGAGGAATCGGAAAGCCAAGTTCAAATACCAATCGAATCAGTTACATTCACTTACGTGCTAATACCCTTGGGAAAGTTATGAATCCTCTTCTCCCCCAGCTATGGGTAAATAGCAGAACAGACCGGGTTCTATAGCCTTGGGTGGCAACTGGTCTACCGCAGAAAGAAATGACAACCTACTGTGGGGAAAAAAATCTGCTTCGTCAGTCATGTATCGAAAGATACATGATCGCTTAACCGTGTATCACGCATGGCACATAACTGACTGAAGAAATAAGAACAAAACAAATAAGTCTCACTGATTAAAATAAAGAAAAAAACAATACTTTCTTGTGTGATTATCTTAGCCGAAAAAATGAATAATTTTTATAATTGTTTTTTTTCAGTTCTCATATATTTTTTTATTTTTATTTAATTCATTTTATTGTTGATCTCGTCTTTTATTTGTTTTTATTTATATGCATCTTTTGCAATATTCTTCTTATTAAAGTGCACATTTTTAGCTATATTTTACAAACTTCTTCCCATCACTTCTTTAGCTTCATATTTTAACTCCCTCTCTCTATCTCAGTCTGTTCCTTTCTGTCTCTTTCTCTCAGTCTGTTACTATATCTACGTCTATTCCTATATATCTGTCTCAATCTGTTCCTCCCTCTCTCTCTCTCTCTCTCTCTCTCTCTCTCTTTCTCTCTCTGCTTCCATAGTCACTCCTTATCCAATCACCAAATTTGATATCACAAAAGACCGTGTTAAAAGCTGTTGCAATGGTGCTGTCGCATAAAGTGGCCACTTTCAACCCATCTGTTGCTGAATTCTGCTGTAATTAAATTAATTGCTGTCCTTCAAGGGCTGATCCTGCTACACGCCCTGGCGCAACATGTTTCAATTTAGCACATCAGCCATATTTCACAGGCTGCAAGACCCGGATGTATGTAGGGTAAGGGTTGGTACAAGGAAATTACCAAACGAAAGTGAATATCTTGAAAGTGTGTGTCTGTGTGTGCGCGTGTGCATATGTATTTGTATGTCTGTATATGTGTATGTGTTTACTTGAGTTCAGATTATTTAAAATTTTATAACTGAATGTTTGAATGTCAGTGGGTGCCTACACTGACTATACAGACATACATACATACATATATATATATATATATATATATATATATATATATATATATATACAAGTATATGATTGGTATATATGGAATGAATTCCAATAACCGACAAATAGTATTCTTAAAAGAGTGCTCAATACAAAGTAGAGCAGACATTCAACATCATCACTTGATAAGACACCGAGGATGTTGAAACAAAATGGCTATTTTTGTAGTGATTTTATAACATATTTATGTTATAATTTTTTTAAAATAAATAATTATATATATATATATATATATATATATATACATGTATATAATCCAAATGAATCTTAATATAAAATATTAAAACTAATCCACAAAAAGAGCTCAGTGTATAAGACATTAATATGTATATATATATATATATATATATATATATATATATATATGTAAGCAAATATATGGATATAGATCCGACAGTATGAAGAAAAATATACGGAAAAAAAAAAAACAAAAATCCTTATATGCAATTATGCTGTTTTAATGTTAATATAATGTCAACGTCGGACGTTTCGGTCTAATAAACCATCTTCAGGACATATTCATAAAATATAATTAACATTATCAATTCAACATGACCATGTTTAAACGGAACGCTGATCTTAAAAAAACTTTCAGTTATCTGTTTGGATAAGTCTTGTTCTTATGTCCATCGTCTTTGTCATGTTGAATTGATAATGGTAATTATATTTTTTCTTATATATATATATATATATATATATATATATATATATATATATATATATATATATATATATAATGTATGATGGACTCTCCCGTCTTGTTCGACGTGTGAGGTTCCGACGATCACGAACCAATTATCTGCATGCCTATGACTGGCATGACTTTTGTATCCAAGTGCAGCAGGAACACTGGTAGCTGTCATATTTTGCTTTCGTGTTTCACATAGTCGACTGATGCTTACTTCTTGATGGTGTATTATTATTCCTGCATGCCAGTTAGAACGACACCTCTCCAATGTTCTTGAATGGAATTGAGGCAAGAAAGGTTGCTCTTCAGTTTATCTTTATACCTGAGCCAAGGTCTACCAACGTTTACACACACACACACGCATGCGCGCGCGCATGTACAGAGAGAGGGGGGGAGACAGAGAAATGGGTGTTTGTGTAAATACAATTTCATAGTTATAAGTATATTAGATATATAGTCACAATCTATTATTCATTTACTTACTTATTTTTGCACCCTTATTTCTGATCTGTGTTTGTTAAAGTTTATATTATTAACGAATATAAACCCTTTTTTTCGCTAAAAACACGAGAGTTATACCCCTTGATATATTGCTACTTTCCGAAACCAAATTCAAATTTAAAATATTTTTTAATTTATTTATTTTTTTTTATTGTCCTTAATTTCCCAACTTTCGAACTGATGAATTTGAGTGATATAAATTATTAATAGTTAATTCTATGTTTCAAATAGACAAATTTGTAAATCCAGTTTTGAATCACCATCATGAGAACTCAACAGATAACGGTCAGAATCCCCAACTGAAGATTGCATGAACTGCAGGAAACTCCGAGTAGTGTTATATCGACGTTGGATATTATGTATATTTACTAATACACACACACACACACACTAACACACACACGCACACACACACACACACACATTATCTATCTATCTATATTTCAAATTTATAACATATGCATGTTATAAGATCACTACAACAGTTGCAGTTTTCTTTCAACACTGTTGGTGTGTTATCAAGTGGTGATGTTGAATCGAAAATAAACGATTTTGAGAGTTCAAAAGCCAGCCAACCCCCCAGTAGCGGGGGGGGGGACTTTGTTACGTAACCTATGATGACCAATCAGAATACAAATAAATGATGATTTAAAATAAGCTGACAACATACTCTGGTATAAGTACTACAATCTGTTAGTGCATTGAAGTTAAGATTGGAAATTAGAAATCAATATAAAAATTAAATTTTAAGTTTAACAGTTTCTTAAATTTAAAATTTCAAATGTCAAATTCTAAAAAGTTAATCAAGCAGCATGTTTTAAATATTATGACCCCAAGGTCATAACATCACTGACGAGGCGATCCTGCGCATCCGTTGGAGTGTTTTCATAACAAATTTCAAGATTATTCATAAATGAAACTATGAGGAAAAGAATTATTTTATTGTTCTTAGCGAAGTGTCAATTTATCAGTTAAGTTCGACACTGATGAAAAAGTATCTCCGATCGCTACACATATTTGCAACATGGAAGTCAGAATTCAAATAAGGGTTGGGAAGGAGGGAAGGAAAATTTCAAATGACAGGATAAACACAATCACATAAATGCTACACAAATACGTATGTATAAGTAAATATATGCGCACACAAATACGAGGAAGTATATTCACACAGGAAATAGAAGGAAAATTTAAAATAAAATAAAAAAATAAAATAAGAATAAAAATGAAGACAAACATACATATAACAAACCACGTAAAAGAAAATTATTTCTGACATGTAGGTAAAAGCATATACAATCAACCACACGCACGTACACATATATGAATAAAAGGACTCACTAAAATTCAAGCATAAACACATTAATAAATCTACACAAACCATCAACATTTTACATACACAAAAGGATCAAATAAAAATAAGAAGTGCATATACATGCATATGTACGATGCAAACATACGTAGTTGGAATATACATATCGGTCTATAAACAAAGCAAAACAAAAAAAGACATATATACATATACACGCATATATACATACACACACATACATATACATACGAACAACCAAACGCAAAATTGAGCACTCTTTTAAGAATGGTGTTTTTGGTTATTGGAATTTTATTCCATGTGTACCAATCCTGTACTTGTATCTCTCTCTCCCTCTCTCTCTCTCTCTCCCTCTCTCTCTCTCTATATATATATATATATATATATATATATATATATATTTGTGTGTGTGTGCGTTTACGAAGCATATCATCACTATTTACATAATTCGTACTATTGTCCTCATCATTGTCGCCATATTTATTACAACATTTCGGCCGTTGTACGCTCCAGCCTTCTTCAGGTTGTTGGAATGTTGAACTGGACCCTTTATTTCGCTCACTGGGTTAGACTGTGAGTTCAATACCTGGTTAAGGCGGTGGAGAATTTGGGAAGGGGAATTAACAGGAGATAACTAATAACTGACATCCATCAAACATGGTACGTGGAACTAGAACAGTCTACCCCAGAGAGCGAAATAAAGGGTTCAGTTCGATATTCCAACCACATGAAGAAGGCTGGAGCGTACAACGGCCGAAGCATTGTAATAAATATGGTGACAATATGGTGACAATATGAGGACAATAGTCCGAATAATGTAAATAGTGTACATAATACGTCATCTCAGAAATATAGACAGATACTGAAAGGCCGAAACGTTGTAATAAATATGGCGCCAAAGATGAGGACAATAGTCCGAATAATGTAAATAATGTACATAATACCTCAACTCAGAAATATAGACAGATACTGAAGGGCCGAAACGTTGTAATAAATATGGCGACAAAGATGAGGACAATAGTCCGAATAATGTAAATAATGTACATAATACCTCATCTCAGAAATATAGACAGATACCGAAAGGCCGAAACGTTGTAATAAATATGGCGACAAAGATGAGGACAATAGTCCGAATAATGTAAATAATGTACATAATACCTCATCTCAGAAATATAGACAGATACTGAAGGGCGAAACGTTGTAATAAATATGGCGACAAAGATGAGGACAATAGTCCGAATAATGTAAATAATGTACATAATACCTCATCTCAGAAAATATATAGATACTGAAGGGCCGAAACGTTGTAATAAATATGGCGACAAAAGATGAGGACAATAGTCGAATAATGTAAATAGTGTACATAATACCTAATCTCAGAAATATAGACAGATACTGAAGGGCCGAAACGTTGTAATAAATATGGCGACAAAGATGAGGACAATAGTCCGAATAATGTAAATAATGTACATAATACCTCATCTCAGAAATATAGACAGATACTGAAGGGCCGAAACGTTGTAATAAATATGGCGACAAAGATGAGGACAATAGTCCGAATAATGTAAATAATGTACATAATACCTCATCTCAGAAATATATATAGATACTGAAGGGCCGAAACGTTGTAATAAATATGGCGACAAAGATGAGGACAATAGTCCGAATAATGTAAATAGTGTACATAATACCTAATCTCAGAAATATAGACAGATACTGAAGGGCCGAAACGTTGTAATAAATATGGCGACAAAGATGAGGACAATAGTCCGAATAATGTAAATAATGTACATAATACCTCATCTCAGAAATATAGACAGATACTGAAAGGCCGAAACGTTGTAATAAATATGGCAACAAAGATGAGGACAATAGTCCGAATAATGTAAATAATGTACATAATACCTCATCTCAGAAATATAGACAGATACTGAAAGGCCGAAACGTTGTAATAAATATGGCAACAAAGATGAGGACAATAGTCCAAATAATGTAAATAATGTACATAATACCTCATCTCAGAAATATAGACAGATACTGAAGGGCCGAAACGTTGTAATAAATATGGCAACAAAGATGAGGACAATAGTCCAAATAATGTAAATAGTTTACATAATACCTCATCTCAGAAATATAGACAGATACTGAAGGGCCGAAACGTTGTAATAAATATGGCAACAAAGATGAGGACAATAGTCCAAATAATGTAAATAGTGTACATAATACCTCATCTCAGAAATATAGACAGATACTGAAGGGCCGAAACGTTGTAATAAATATGGCGACAAAGATGAGGACAATAGTCCAAATAATGTAAATAATGTACATAATACCTCATCTCAGAAATATAGACAGATACTGAAAGGCGAAACGTTGTAATAAATATGGCGACAAAGATGAGGACAATAGTCAAATAATGTAAATAATGTACATAGTACCTCATCTCAGAAATATAGACAGATACTGAAGGGCGAAACGTTGTAATAAATATGGCGACAAAGATGAGGACAATAGTCCAAATAATGTAAATAATGTACATAATACCTCATCTCAGAAATATAGACAGATACTGAAGGGCCGAAACGTTGTAATAAATATGGCGACAAAGATGAGAACAATAGTCCAAATAATGTAAATAATGTACATAATACCTCATCTCAGAAATGTATATAGATACTGAAGGGCCGAAACATTGTAATAAATATGGCAACAAAGATGAGGACAATAGTCCAAATAATGTAAATAATGTACATAATACCTCATCCCAGAAATATAGACAGATACTGAAGGGCCGAAACGTTGTAATAAATATGGCGACAAAGATGAGGACAATAGTCCAAATAATGTAAATAATGTACATAATACCTCATCTCAGAAATATAGACAGATACTGAAGGGCCGAAACGTTGTAATAAATATGGCGACAAAGATGAGGACAATAGTCCAAATAATGTAAATAATGTACATAATACCTCATCTCAGAAATATATATAGATACTGAAGGGCCGAAACGTTGTAATAAATATGGCGACAAAGATGAGGACAATAGTCCAAATAATGTAAATAATGTACATAATACCTCATCTCAGAAATATAGACAGATACTGAAGGGCCGAAAACGTTGTAATAAATATGGCGACAAAGATGAGGACAATAGTCCAAATAATGTAAATAATGTACATAATACCTCATCTCAGAAATATAGACAGATACTGAAGGGCGAAACGTTGTAATAAATATGGCAACAAAGATGAGGACAATAGTCCGAATAATGTAAATAATGTACATAATACCTCATCTCAGAAATATATATAGATACTGAAGGGCCGAAATTTGTAATAAATATGGCAACAAAGATTAGGACAATAGTCCAAATAATGTAAATAATGTACATAATACCTCATCTCAGAAATATAGACAGATACTGAAGGGCCGAAACGTTGTAATAAATATGGCAACAAAGATGAGGACAATAGTCCAAATAATGTAAATAATGTACATAATACCTCATCTCAGAAATATAGACAGATACTGAAGGGCCGAAACGTTGTAATAAATATGGCGACAAAGATGAGGACAATAGTCCAAATAATGTAAATAATGTACATAATACCTCATCTCAGAAATATAGACAGATACTGAAGGGCCGAAACGTTGTAATAAATATGGCAACAAAGATGAGGACAATAGTCCAAATAATGTAAATAATGTACATAATACCTCATCTCAGAAATATAGACAGATACTGCAGCATATCATCATTCAAATGTTTCATGGAATAACATAGACATCTTGTGTTTATTTATTTTTATACTGATCCTTTCCAGTTCTCTAATCAGTTTCTTGATGATAAGATGAAATTCATCAAGGAAGGTGCCATAGTTTGTTGCTAACCCAAATACTTTCGATCTTTTCGAAGATCATCTTTCAGGGTTAAATTACATCGCCAACATAGTGTAACTGCGATAAAATCTGTGTTCCGTTGTGATGATTATTAAAAAAAATACTTTCCTAGTATATATATATATATATATATATATATATATATATATATATATATATATATAGAGAGAGAGAGAGAGAGAGATAGATAGATAGATAGATGTGAACAGAATGGGATAGATAGATAGATAGATAGATAGATAGATAGATAGATAGATGGATAGATAGATAGATAGATAGATGTGAACAGAATGGGATAGATAGATAGATAGATGTGAACAGAATGAGATAGATAGATAGATAGATAGATAGATAGATAGATAGATAGATAGATAGATGAACAGAATGTGAACAGAATGGGATAGATAGATAGATAGATAGATAGATAGATAGATAGATAGATAGATGTGAACAGAATGGGGGATAGATAGATAGATAGATAGATAGATAGATAGATAGATAGATAGATAGATGTGAACAGAATGGGATAGATAGATAGATAGATGTGAACAGAATGGGATAGATAGATAGATAGATAGATAGATAGATAGATAGATAGATGTGAACAGAATGGGATAGATAGATAGATAGATAGATAGATAGATAGATAGATAGATAGATAGATGTGAACAGAATGGGATAGATAGATAGATAGATAGATAGATAGATAGATAGATAGATAGATAGATAGATAGTATATCTTGATTCAAACATGTTTCATGGAATAATATAGACATATTATGTCTATTTATTTTTATATTGATCCTTTCCAGTTCTCTAATCAGTTTCTTGATTTTAAAATGAAATTATCAATGAAGGCCTCATAGTTTTTTCTATACATATATATATATTGATGAAATAATGAGGTTTTTAAAAGTGCTTTCTATGTACGTTTCGTCTTCATGTAAATATGGCGTGGGGTGTAGTCATGTAAATCTATATGTCTGCAAATTTTTTGTGCTCTTAAATAGAATCCCATAATTATTAAAAAAGAAAAAAAAACGAAGATCATACTCATTTTACATAGATAAAGCTCTTCATAATATCTAAGCTGTACTCATGAGCACAATTTTTTTGTATTACTTTAATGCATGGTCTACCAGGAATCCCTTCAATGAGCCTATCAGAATCTTTTACCAATCAATCATGGACTCCAACTACAACTGGAATTATTGATGTCCTAATGTACCACATTTTTGAGATTTCCACTTCAAGATTCTTGAATTTTGATAATTTTTTTTTGAAGATCTTCAAAGATATGTTACAATCTGAAGGAACTGCCAAGTCAATATTATTATTATTATTATTATTATTATTATTATTATTATTATTTGCTGTTTGAAACAAACAATTACAATATCTTTAACCTGATATCTATGGTTAAATGAAAGTTTTTCATAGTAATGTTGTTTTTATTATTATTATTATTAATATTATTATTATTACTATTATTGTTTTCTTTAGACTTTAAACTTAGATTAAATTTTTATTGTTATTTCTTCATTATTTTCTCAGATAAGATCATAATATCTGATAATTAATACATGGATAGCGGACGACAGTTTTTTTTTTGTTTTTTTTATTTACTCTTTGATACAAACCTTAAGTCCTTAAAATAAATGAAGGATTTCTTTAGCATGTTATTGTAAGAGTTTTTATCTAAATATGCAAACTCTACTCACTAACCTGATCCATTGTATTTCAGATAAAAATGTTTTTTTTTGGTTGGGATTTAACGTTCTTAATTGTATTTCTTTGTCACTACTACTGCTACCACCACCACTACTACTATTACTACATCTGATTTTTCTTTTTGTCACTTAATGAGTTTCATAATTGCCATTATAATCATAATCTCAATCACTACAGTTAGTGTATTACTTCACTTTTCATATAATACATATTTCACAAGTTATATTATGAATATATATTCATAATATACATGTTGGGAATCCCCTATCCAAAATTCTTGGAACCGGAAATGCTTCAGTTTTCAGATTTTTTTTTCAGATTCTGGAATACAGGCTATTTAATATGTATATAGCATCTATAAAATGGGTCAGCTTGAGAATAGAACTCAAACATAAACACAATATCCCTTTACATTTCCTAACACAGCTTATACATATACTCTGAAGATAGTTTTATATAAATAGCATATACTCTGAAAGTAGTTTTATATAAAATTTAATATATTTTGTGTACATACAGATACAGGTAATGATTATTTATATTATTTACATTATTCAGACTGTTATCCTTATCTTCATTGTCATATTCACAACATTTTGGCCATTGTATGCTCCAGCCTTCTTCAGGTGATTGAAATTTCAAACCAAACCCTTTATTGCATCCACCAAGATAGATTGTTCTAATTCCACATTCCATGACTATTTGTTTGTATTTGCATAAAGACTAATTCCTCTTGCTATCAGGTTTATGGCCACAGCACATTGAAACTCTACCTCAGTAATTTCTCAACTCTCCGGAAGTGGTGAAATTAAGATTTCATGTAAAAATAATGTTTTTTATTTTCTATACATGTACAAAAAAAAAAATACTTACAAAAGTATATATATGTAGGACTTTTTGACATTTTGAATAATATCTTTTCTGAGCATGAAGCACCTGTTAAGTAATCCATGAATGAAGGTGTTGCTGTGACAATCGCAAACAAAGTGCCAACGTAGGTCATGTAGCTAGGCTGGAGAACCCCTACCCAGAGCAGATGAGGTAACTTACAACAGCTGTCCATCACCTAGAAAACTTACCAGTGCTTTCTGAAACTTTGACAAATCATGTCAGCATCTGAAAAACCTTTAGATTTTGGAGGTTTTCTGATTTGGCAAATTCAGATAAAGAATACTCAACCTGTATTGCATTTTTAATATATATAGTATGATCATTACTATTTTTATGTTATTATATTTTAATATATATAGTATGATCATTACTATTATTATGTTATTATATTTTAATATATATAGTATGATCATTACTATTTTGATGTTATTATATTTTAATATATATAGTATGATCATTACTATTTTTATGTTATTATATTTTAATATATATAGTATGATCATTACTATTATTATGTTATTATATTTTAATATATATAGTATGATCATTACTATTTTTATGTTATTATATTTTAATATATATAGTATGATCATTACTATTTTTATGTTATTATATTTTAATATATATAGTATGATCA
Organism: Acanthosepion pharaonis; assembly: GCA_903632075.3. NCBI lineage: Eukaryota > Metazoa > Mollusca > Cephalopoda > Sepiida > Sepiidae > Acanthosepion > Acanthosepion pharaonis. The sequence continues at coordinate 610,148 of CAHIKZ030000268.1, forward strand.
TTACTATTTTTATGTTATTATATTTTAATATATATAGTATGATCATTACTATTATTAGCATTCATATTCACTTCTTTCCATTCACTATTTCTCTCTACAATCATTTTTATCATCACTATCATGACAATATTCTATGCTATCAAATCATTATAGTAATTATCACATTCCTTTTATCATCAATAACATTCTTTTCCTCATTTTAATATTTATCAACATAATTGTCAACATTATCTTAACTGATTGATACATTATTATTATTTCTTTCCCCTACTCCATTAGCATTATCTTATCTTTCACCACTTATCATCCAAACCCATTTAACAAAGGATAATTTTAAATAATATAAAGCTAAAAAAAGGGGCAACAAGAGGTTTTGATCGATTGATTTAATTTTATTTACATTATTTGGATTATTGTCCTCATCTTTGTTGCCATACTTATCACAATGTTTCAGCCGTTGTACACGCCAGCCTTCTTCAGGTGGTTGGAATGTCAAACTGAACCCTTTATTTCACTCACTAGAGTAGACTGTTCTAGTTCCACGTGCTATGGACACATGGCACAGTGGATAAAGGCATTGGTTAGATTCAGTGACAGGACACAAAGAGTGTGAGTTCAATACCTGGTTAAGGTGGTGGAAAACTTGGAGAGGGGAATTAACAGGAGATAACTGATAACTGACATCCATTAAACATGGCACATGGAACTAGAATAATCTACCCAGTGAGCAAAATAAAAGGTTTAGTTTGACATTCCAACCACCTGAAGAAGGCAGGAGCATACAATGGCTGAAACATTGTGATAAAATATACATCCAAAAAATATGTGAAAACAGAGGATGCTAATTTGAAGATCTGCCAGGTACTGGCTGCTTGGTCAATTAATGTCAAATGTTTCCTTATAAGAAAACAGTTAATATTACCATTATCATTAAAAATGTACAACACCACCATTTTCATTCAAATAAAACACATTCTTCTACTTCTTCTTTTACTTCTCTTTCTCCTCCTCCTCCAGCTTCTTCTTCTTTTTCTTCAAATGTCACCTGTTTCATTTCATTTGATATATCAGGTCATCCCATAAGTTCTGTCCGAATTTTGAATAAAGAAAACAAGTGACCAAATGTTACATTTAATTACAGATTCAATCAACAATGTATTTTCCCTGATTATCTATGACTTCCTTCCCTCTATTAACAAGCTTACTAATTCCATGACTGTAAAATTCTTTTGGCTTTGATTCGAAGAACACACAAATGTCAGTTTTAACCTCTTCCTGTGTTACAAAAGCTGTTTCTTCCAAATGATTCTGTAAGTTACGAAACAAATGGTAGTCTGAAGGAGCAAGATTGGGAGAATAAGGTGGATGAGGAATTTTCTCCCAACCAAGTTTTTCAATCTTTTGTGACGTGATTCTTGCTGTGTGGGGTCACACATTGTCCTGATGAAACATCACCCCTTTTCGATTCACTAGAGCAAGTCTTTTTTTAATCAAAGCTTGGTTCAAACGCTCTAATTGCTGACATTATATTTGAGCATTAATTGTTGCATTAGGTGGTAAGAATTCAAAATGGATTATTCCTTGGCGATCCCACCAGATTGAAAGAAGAATCTTTTGCCTACGAAGTTCCCTTCTCGGCTGTGGCTAGAGTCCTTCCCCTTACCAAGCCATTGTCTATGACACTTAACATTTTGATAAAAGATCAATTTTTCATTGCCAGTCACAAGTCTATCCAAAAAAGGTGAAACAAGTTGGCAAGAATGGAGAGAAGAGCAGATGTCAACTTGGGATTTGAGGTTGTTTTCAGGCAGTTCATGAGGCACCCATTTTCCAAGTTTAGGAACTTTTCCAAGTTGTTGAAGATGACAATGAACAGTTGTATGGTTTGAACTGAGAACCACTGCCAATTCCTCAACTGATAAAGCAGGATTTTCTTCAAGGGCTGCTTCAAGAAGCTTTTCATCAAACTCACCTGGATGTCCAGTTCGATCTTCATCTTCAAGGGTGAAATCTCCACCTCTGAATTTTGCTAACCATCTTCTGCAAGTTCTTTCATTCACACATTCCTCTCCATAAACTGAGTGAATGTTTCTAGCCACTTCGGCTGCTGAGTTTCCTTTCTTGAACTCATAAAGCATTATGTGCCTCAAATGATTCTTAGGTACTTAGAGGGCTTTAATCAAACAAAATTTAATTTTATTGTTCTCTGAAATAAAATTTGATCAGTTTAAATGCATCTAAACATAAAAATAATGTTCAGTTCCATTAGACATTATAAAATACGCTTTAAATTTTGTTCATTTTAACAAAAAGTTAAAATTCAGATAGAACTTATGGGATGACCTGATAATATCCAGATATGAATAAACATTAATTCTGTACTTTTTATGTTTTAGTCTTATTTTCATTTTAAATTATTTGAAAGGGATTTTTTTTTTATTCTATTTTTTTTTTTTTTTTTTTTTTGCATGATTCATTTGATTATCAAAAATAAATATTTTATATGAATTTTCAGGGAGGAGGAGACATTTTTTAAAAATATCTTCATTTCTATAAATAAGAAATATTCTACAATTTATTTTTATCTGTTGTACCATTATTACAAAATCAACAGTATGAGAATTATCTTTTATTTGTACAATAAATTTGAATATTTAAAGCAAGTTTAATAATTTCAGATGTCCCTTCAAAATAAGCAATTGTTAATACAAAAAAATCATATATATTTTAATGCCATGCTACATCAGGATGTAGGAAGCCATTAAACTCTACAAAATTTTCTTTTTTATCTGTGAACTGTTATGCATCCTTAGGAAAGGTAGTTCATTGTATCCAATTAATTTCTCTGTGATTTGGCAATTAGAGTTTTAAGCTACAGAGCCCAGTCTACCATATTGTTTAATCCTTATCTAGAGCAGGGAAGATGAAACATTCATACCTTTACAAGAGTATTACTGTGAAAAATAAAGGAACACAGATTAGCTAGGAATATGAACTTAATCATATCTCGATTTATTAAGTTTAAATATTTGAGGATTTTCTTGAAAATCCATTTAGCATTTTTCATCAATACAAATAAGCCAATAGAATAGATATATTTTTATTTTGTAGATGTATTATTTCTAATACTTATTATTTTGTAGATGTATTATTTGTAATACTTATTATTATATAGATGTATTATTTGTAACACTTATTATGTTATAGATGTATTATTTGTAATATTTATTACCTTGTACATGTATTATTTGTAATACTTATTATTTTGTAGATGTATTATTTGTAATACTTATTATTTTGTGGATGTATTATTTTTCATACTTATTATTTTGCAGATATATTATTTGTAATACTTATTATTTTGCAGCTGTAGTATTTGTAATACTTATTATCTTGTAGATGTATTATCTGTAATACATATTATGTTACAGATGTATTATTTGTAATGCTTATTATGTTATAGATGTATTATTTGTAATACATATTATCTTGTAGATGTATTATTTGTAATACTTATTATGATATAGATGTATTATATTTAATACTTATTATTTTGCAGATGTATTATTTGTAATACTTATGTTATAGATGTATTAGTTGTAATACTTATCTTGTAGATGTATTATTTGTAATACTTATTATTTTATAGATGTATTATTTTGCTTGATACTTTCCAAGTTGATGGTGAATATTTTCATTTAGAAATGATATAATATATGATTTTAGATTTTTAGCTATGATTACATAATTATGTGCCATCGAAATGGAGAATATTTTGTAAACTTATATGATAAAATCTTTGTGTGAAATTGTATTTCATTCTGCTGTTTTTTTCATATATTTATCATGATGAGATTTACAAATATCTTCATTTGAGCTATCATTTTAGTATCTGCATAATTATTTTCTTAACTTAGAGGATTTGACACATAGGACATATTGAAGATAGTAGGAGCAGAGGCAAACAGCAAGCAACTTATTTACCAAGCTTGTGTAAATTTCTTGGACACATAATGAGAAAAGAGGGCTAGGAGAATTTGACACTTGTATGACATGTTGTAAGCAGGAGAAGAGGGAAACAGTGAGCAACTTACTTAATGAGTTTGAGTAAATTACTTGGACACATAATGAGGAAAGAGGTCAAAGAGAATTTGATATATATAGAACATATTGTAGGTAGGATGGAGCAGAGGCAAATAACAAGCAACATTCTTACTAAGCTTGTGTAAATTTCCTGGACACAATGAGGAAAGAGGGTTAAGTGAATTTGATACATATAAGGTATATTGAAGGCAGGACAATCAGAGGGAAACAGCAAGCAACTTACCTATCATGCATGTGTAAATTGCTTGGATACATAATAATGAAAAGAAGGCTTAACAAATTTGATGCACATAGGGCTCATTGAAGCCAGGAAAAACAGAGTGAAACAGCAGACAACTTACTTAACAAGTTGTGTATATTTCTTGGAGACATAATGAGTAAAGATGGCTTAGAGATTTTGATACTCATAGGAGATATTAAAATGGGAGGAGCAGAGGGAAATATAATAATATAAAAGTAATGATCATAATATATATATATTAAAAAATATAATAATATAATAATAGTATGATCATAATATATATATTAAAAATATAATAATATAATAATAGTAATGATCATAATATATATATTAAAAATATAATAATATAATAATAGTAATGATCATAATATATATATTAAAAATATAATAATATAATAAAAGTAATGATCATAATATATATATATTAAAAAATATAATAATATAATAATAGTATGATCATAATATATATATTAAAAATATAATAATAGTAATGATCATAATATATATGTATTAAAAATATAATAATATAATAATAGTAATGATCATAATATATATATTAAAAATATAATAATATAATAATAGTAATGATCATAATATATATGTATTAAAAATATAATAATATAATAATAGTAATGATCATAATATATATATTAAAAATATAATAATATAATAAAAGTAATGATCATAATATATATGTATTAAAAATATAATAATATAATAATAGTAATGATCATAATATATATATTAAAAATATAATAATATAATAATAGTAATGATCATAATATATATGTATTAAAAATATAATAATATAATAATAGTAATGATCATAATATATATATTAAAATATAATAATATAATAATAGTAATGATCATAATATATATGTATTAAAAATATAATAATATAATAATAGTAATGATCATAATATATATATATTAAAAATATAATAATATAATAAAAGTAATGATCATAATATATATGTATTAAAAAATATAATAATATAATAATAGTAATGATCATAATATATATATAAATATAATAATATAATAAAATATAATAATATAATAAAAATATATATATTATATTAAAAATATAATAATATAATAAAAGTAATGATCATAATATATATATATTAAAAATATAATAATATAATAATAGTGAATTTCATTATCCCCATAATTATTGTTTTTGTATAATTGATATCAAGTAGATGATGTAAAGAATTCATCATTATCCATACAATTATTTTTTCCATGTAATTGATATCAAGGTAATGAAGATGAAATGCAGTTATCGTCATCTCCATAAGTGTTGTTTTCATGTTATTGATATGAAGGGGATGATGGAAAGAATTAATCATTATTCCCATAATTATTTATTTTTATGTAATTGATATGAAGGTGAAGACAACGGAAAGAATTAATCGTTATCCTCATGAGTATTGTTGTTATGTAATTGATATCAATGTGAAGAATATTTAAAGAATTAATCGTTAATTGTTTTCATGTAATTCATTTCACAAAGATCATGAAATAATTTTATTGTCATAATCATTATTTTGTGGTTATTGATATGAAGAAAAAGAAGTTGAAAAGAATGAATCATTATCCCCATAATTATTCTTTTCATGTAGTTGATATCAAGAAGATGAATAACAGTCATGTGAATCTTACCAAAAGATAAGTTGTAATTTAAATCAGGGGTTGGCAACCTATGGCAAGCGTGCCACGTGTGGCATGCCAAGCAATTTCCGATGACATGCAGCCGAAAATGAGATCACGATGTCCAAACCAATAACTACTACAATGCAAAAAAGATATTTAGCTGTTTTAATTTTAATATATATTAAAGTATATATACTATATATTACTATATAAAATATATTGTAGAACAGGTATATTGACCTTGACTTGTATAAAAATACCTATGCTGTTGGCACAGTGAATGATTTTAAAACCCTAAGTTGGTACATAGTTAGCAAAATGTTGCCGACCCTTGGTCTAAGAGAAACCCTTCCATCAACATGGCTGATGCTAACCTCCTGATGAGTGACTCACTATGCCTTTTTGGGTTAACATTTCCCATTGACATGAAGAGGAAAGATTATATTGAATCAATTGCTAGGTCCGCTGCTAGGGAAAAAATGTTTTAAAAACAGTTTATTTCTATTAATGTTGTTTACATATTATTGTATATATTACTATATAAAATATATTGTAGAACAGGTATATTGACATTGACTTGTATAAAAATATGTATAATGTTGGCACATTGAATGATTTGAAAAACCTAAGTTGGCACATATAGTTAGCAAATGGTTGCTGACCCCTGATTTAGATGTTAAAAACAAGAAATCTAAAATGTAATCTAGAACCTTCCACAAATAACTACTTTTCCTAATTTTTATTAGTCATTCTATTGATACTAATGAACTATATTTTAAAGAAATGTAATAATATTTATAGATTCACAAAATGTAAAAAAATACATGATCTATTACATATTAAATACTTAATATTTGAATAATTATAGAATTAAATAATTTGACAATGTTGAATCTTTATATAATAGATATAAGTTCATATTTAAATAATTAATTTATTAAGAAAGCTGTACCATTATAAAAATAATTTAAATAATAAAAATTTAAAAATGAATTAAAATGCTAAATCACGCTATAATAAAAATAAATTCAAATTTAAATAATTAATCAACTATTAAAAATAATTGAATTATTAATTTATAAATTCTCATGTAAATGATTACGATTTTAATAATTAAAAAAAGCTGAATAATATAATAGAAATTAACTAATATGTAATTAGATAATGAATAATTGCATAATTAATTATTCCAAAACAATTTATAATAAAAATTACTTCAACTTTAAATCATTGACAATTTAAAAGAACTTAAAATTATAAAATGGAAAATAAATTTATATTTAAAAAGTAATTAATAATTGAATACTTAAAAATGATGGACAATTACATATTAAAAAATGCAAATAATTAAATAGTTATCAATATATAATTAAAAATGTGGAACATTTACATATTAAAAATATTTATATTTAAATAAAATAATAATGAAATAATTAAAAATATTGTATGATTATAAAATGGAAAATAAATTCAAATTTAAATAAATTATTGATAATTAAATAATAAAAATGCTAATAAATAATAATAAAACAAATATTTTAATAATTAAATAGTAGTTAAATAAAAGAAAGGGAAACATTATATCATTAAAAATAAAATAATAACTGAATAATTTGTATTTCAATAATTATAATTTACTGAAAATTCATATAATGAAATTAACCTAATATTTAATCAAATAAATGATGAACTATTATGTAATAAACAAGTAATTAATATTTTAAAATAATTATTAATTAAGTAATTCAAAATTTAAGTGTTATATAATGAAATTAAACTAATGTTTGAATAATTAACCAAGTCCTAATTAAATAATTGTACAAATATTGAACCATTATAAAATAAAAATAAATTTTAATTTCATTGAATAAGTTGAATTATTGTATAATAAAAAATAAATTTTAATTTTATTGATTAAGTTGAATTATTGTATAATAAAAAATATATTTTAATTTTATTGAAGTAGTTGAATTATTGTATAATAAAAATAAATTTTAATTTTATTGAATAAGTTGAATTATTGTATAATAAAAATGAATTTTAATTTTATTAAAATATTCTGGACCATTATATAATAAAATAATTAATTTTAATGTCATTAAAAATTCTGTACAATAAAAAATAATTTCAATTTCCTTAAACAATCAAAACCATTGGATAATTAAAAAATTAATTTAATTAAGAAATCTGATCTATTACATAATAAAAAATAATTTTAATTTCATTAAAAATTCTGGACAATTCTATAATAAAAATAATTAAATTTAATTTCTTCAAAAAATGTGGGCTATGACATAGTATAGGAAACTTCTCAAAAAATGCAATACGTAAAGTTTAAAATAAATTTTTGAAAATGAAAAATCTTTCTTGAAGCTTTTATTTTAGTTTTAATTTCAAGCTCATAGATTAAATTTAATATTTCGTATAGGCAAAATACTTTGCTGTATTTCAAAAACTAATTTAAAATGGCTGGAAAGTGTTTGTTATTTCTTTTTCCTTTTGTTAAAATATATTATTAATGCACGTTTTTAGTCATCTTTCATTGCAATGTAATTCTCTTTATTAAACAATGTTCTTAAAATAAAATATATGTTTCTGAAATTTTATTTGAGGAATAATAATTTATTCAAAGTATAATTAATCTGATTTGAAACAAATATCATTTACATTAGTTTAAAATACCACAGAAATGCATTTTTTATCCCAACAGTAGCCCTGTTTTTAACCAACAGTAGCACTGTTTTTAATTGACAGTAGCTGTGTTGATGTGTTGACAACATGATGACAGATCTAATGTTGTTCTATGGAGACTTTATCTGTAAAAACAACCTTTTTTTATTTAATTTTTAAGTACTCAGTAGTCTTAAAAATTTAGGAAAATATTCTCTGTAATCTAATGTTTTATTGAATTTTATAAATTTTGGCTTTAAATTTACTATAGTTATTGCTCTTATTTTCTGATAATTTTATGTATGGTGTCCCATAATTACAAAAATCAGCATGTTTATACACATAAAAAAAATTCAAAATTATTTTAAAATATTGATTTTTGATCATTTGTATTAAGCTTTACCATTTATGATAAGTAAACATCATAACAGCTGAAATTGATATGTCATTTTAAAAGATTTAAAGTTTTTAAGAAAATGAAAATAATTCTTGTAAAAATTCATTATTTATTGAAAAAAATTTTTTTAAGACAAAAGTGTCGCAAATATATCTTATTTCTTAAAGCAATTTCTACTTTAATTAAAAAAATAATTTCAGTCCTTGAATTTTAATTAAAATCCGACAATTATTTGATTTTTTCAAGAATTTCCAAAACAATATGTTTCACCGTGAAAAAGATGCTAAATTTCCCATAGTAATCTCTGGCCCACTACTGATGCATGAAAAACAAGATTTTTATCCAAAATTTTACATGTGCTAGAAAGGACTAAAAAATTTAATAAAATAATCAAAAACTGCTCTGGTTTTTACTCTTAAAATATACAATGAAGAGGCAAAAATCAAGCACAATCATAGCTAGCTGCACTCCACATATATTCGCATTGATATTCTGAATGTAGCAAACAGATCTTGCTCCAAACTCAGACTAGCTAAATAGAGTGAAATGATCAATTGAGAAAAACATGCTAAGAATGAGTACATCGATGAAACCTTACCTCATCTCAGTTTTATGGTGTAATCCTGGGACAAATACCTGATGATTGTCAAGAATGTTAACTTTAAAAACATGGTAGATGGATGTGCATATAAGAATTGTTTATGGTTTTATGTTTTTTTGTTTTGCTGGTGGAGGCAATATTGTGAAGGATTTGTTTTTCAACATAGCCTAAATATGGCGTATGCCATGACCAACCATCACCTCAATCAAGAAGCACTGTACATCAGGAAAATTTTTGGACGTTCACCAGTTTTCTTACTTGACTCCACACTCTTGGTGGGCATGTAATTTTTAGCCTTCTCATCTCAAAAATGTCCATGTCAACACAACAAATATCTTCCCCCATATTGTACTTTTTTTGTTTCTTCAGTAGTTGCTCTGTTTTTTGACACTGAATACAAGATTTTTTTTTCTCTTGTGAAGAATTGGTGGGAATAGAGGATGAGATGGAAGTAGCGGGCAAGGAGGTAAGAAAAAAGAAGGAGAGACAAGGCAGAAAGTTTGCAGAAGAGGGAGAATTTAACAGTTGCAAGATGTGTGAGCTACAGAGAAATAACAAGTCTCTTTGCAAAACCAGTATGCCAAACTCTGCTCAGAGATTGTATAACAACTTTCTACTTTAACCATCAAAAGGGTTGGGAATGGCTTATCATTATGTCAAAGCATTACTCCCCACATCTAGGATTGGAACTCATGAGTTCCTCAAAATGGTAGAAAAACATAATTAAGTAAGTTCCCAAAGTATAGCTGAGAACCTCAAAAACTACAATGCCTGGTCCAATGTTTGCTCTGATATTAAACATGAATAAACATTTTCCTTGCATTGTTTATTTTCTTAGAAACTATAATTCAAACAAATGAAAAACTGTAATGTGAAAATTATATTCCACTTATTTCGGTTTGGATATTTCTATAGGATCAATTAAAGTTATTAATTATCTTTAGTATTAAATTTCTTCATGATTTTGTGCACTTTAAATTGCTATCATGGTATTCCATATTTTCAAGAATCGGTTCTCTTTCTTTACATTTGATACCTTTTTTATTTTGTTTCAGCTTTCAGCCATGTCATGTTGAAACACCGATTCCAGTACAATCACTGAAATTAAGCAATGTCTAGAAAGAGGTGGTTCTAAATTTTCAAGATTGCCAAATATTTCTGAATCTTCTTCACAAAGTTTATAATCATAAGATGTATATTGGTGACCTGGTTTAACATCAAAAGCATTAATATTTACATTCTGATCTAAAATTAAAGATGTCTGTTTAATATGCAGCTTTTCAATAAACTGTTGGACATTTATAAAATAGATGCTGCCTGAACCTTGGCAAAGTTTACTAAATTCTTTTTCTAATAGATCAGTTGTAAATTGCCCAAGTAGGACATATTTATGGCTTGTTAGTAAAATGTGTTGACATCAACTAACAATTCCATTGCAAATATGGTGTATGGTAGTAGCAGTGTGTTTGGATAATTGTTTTATACAATTACCTTGACTGCCAGCCATATTAAGAACCATTTGACCAAACTCTATGATAAAATTAAATTGGTTGTCATTTGGAGATCTGATTTCAGCTTGTAGAGGGTCATTGCATAGTTTACCAGTTTGAAGGGTCATAACATTTAAAATTTTCCACCATGTCAAAATCTTGTTTATGAAGATGAAAGTATCATTCTTATCTGTACGTATTTCAGACTAAGTGAGAAGTGCATTATATATTTTTTCTGGAAACACTCTGAGGCAAGTAGAAACCTGTTGTCTTTCTATGGGCTTTGAAGTAATGGAAATTTCATTTAAATCTGAAAGTTTAACTAGTCTTTCAGATTCAAAACGATATAACTATTTAAGAGGTGCAAATTTTTCTACTTCTTTTACTCCATTAACATCAAAGATTAGTTCTCCTGTCTTTTTTGTGAAAAAAATTGCAAATATTTTTCAACAGATGAACATAATCAAAAAACAAATGTTTACTATCTTTAGTTAACTAAGGTTTTTCAGGAAGTGTGAGATATTACTTAAAAAAATCTTGATTAACTCAGTTGCCATCACGTATAATAGCTTTTACATTAGCTTGAACTATTAACTCAATTTGTTCAAATAAACAGGCTGATGTTAATTTTGAAATTAGAATCAATCTTGTAAGAAATTTTGCACTCACATTAAGACATATCAACATTATACCAAGTACTGTTTGATCAAGTAGAGAGGGACTGTCAACTGACTTATAAAACAGTTCTTTGCAAAGACATAGTAACATTTTTTGATATATATACTTCATCATGGAGAATTGTACACCCTTTGACATTAAGAGTATTAAATAAAGATAGCAAAAAGATTTGTCATTAAGTTTTGAAATTTTAGTTGCCATCCTTTTTAATGTTGCTAATGATGGTAATTGTAAATCCTGTCTTAATCTATTATACAATGACCATGATGTTATATAGTACTCAAAATCATGTATTACTATATCTGAACTGTATTTCATTCCAACCATTTTGGAGGCTATTGCTGAAAAGTGCTGACTCAAGATATCCTTTTTGTGATCAAAAGCCATAGAATTTAAATATCAGATAATTTCTTCCAATATTGACCAAGTATTATCTGTATTTATACGTTTTTTGGACAGGCTACTAATATAACACTTAACTCCATAATGAAAGGTTTAAAATTGCAATTTTTTATAAATTCTCAACATAAAGAGTGGTATAACTTTTAATGAGTGAGCAGTTAAAATATTTTCAGCCAAAAATGTTACACTGGATACACTTTTTTCAAGTTGTTTATACATTCTTTCAAATTTATATATATATATATATATTATATAATATATATAAATATATATATATTATATATTATATATAACTATATATATATATATATATATATATATATATATATATATATATATATATAATTTCAATTAAAGGTGCAAATTATAATTTATAAATTCATGAATCATTCACACAAAAAACAAATATAGAGGTTAATGATTTAAATGGCGAGAATACATCTTTGCAAACAATATAAATGAGATACATCAACCCCAAACCTGTATATGAATGATATGATCCCCGTTTATAAATTCCAATTGCATAAGGTCTTTTTAATTTTTACAAGCTTTCGTCTGTTCCTACAGACATCCTCAGGTATGGAAATAAATTTTGTTCTTGTTTTTACTTCTCGGTAATAAGAAGACAACGAAAATAGAGATGAAATCCGAAAAAATGCTATGAGAAATGTGTTATTGTTTTTGAACGTGCGGTCATAATGCTGAGTTTGAATTTAAATTTTAAGGTTGTGCGTTTTTGTACAAAAGAGAATTCTTTTTTACTGGTAGATTTTCCGTGAATATGGCATGAACTATATTGTTCAATAATTACAGTAATGTCACACTTATTATCCGAAAGTTGCACATTGGATCAGTTATTTTAACTTCAATTAAAGGTGCAAGTTATAATTTATAAATTTATGAATCATTCACACAAAAAACAAATATATTTAAATCATTAACCTCTATATTTGTTTTTTGTGTGAATGATTCATGAATATATGTATAATATATATATAATATATTATTATATTAATATAATATTATATAATATTATATTTATACATTTTTTCAAATTTATATAATTAATCTTATCTAATTCTAAAAAAATCATTCATTTCATCAATTTGATTTTGAACAGTAATAGAGAGGTTATTTTAATATCCTTTTAAACAGCAGAGGGTGTTGGTATTTGACTCTGTGGCTCACCTGGCCATACATATGGTGGATTTTTGGGGGCATATTTTTCTATGAACTTCTATGGTATCAAAATTTGAATGCCAATGTACTTGACAAATAACCGTATTGTTTCTAACATTCAGACAGGCATTTGGAACTGATTTTCTCCATCGCTCTTTCTCATCTTTGTCTTTTGGAAAACGATAAACTGATAATTTATTCATCTCACACAGTTTTGTCTAGTTGGCATCTCTAATTTGTTTTGCAAGCAACGGCACAACACTTCTGGGGCATTACTGAAAACTAATGTCTCTCTTAAAAAAAATTTCTGCTAAAAAAGTAAGTAAAATTAAATTAAGTATACTCTAAATTTTCCTAATATAACATTTCAAAAAAAAAAAAAGTATAATTGAATTTTACAAGATTTTTAAACGGGAATTTTGCTTTTGTTTATAAAACTGTCAAGAATGGCTGACATGACTGATTTTACGTCAATTTTGATGACACGAAAAAAAAAAACAAGATATTTAGCTAAAATTTCTGACATGCTAAAAAGGATTAAAATTTTTTTTTTTTAAAATACTCAAAAAATACTTTGGTCTTTCCTCTTAATAATGACATAAACATTTAGCCAAAAATAATTTAATCAAGTTTGGGACTTTTTTCATGCATGCTTTTTTCTCTTTTTTTTTTTTTTTCAGCGAATTTTTTGGATATTGCTGTCCTAGACTTTCGACAATTTGCGATCTCTACACAACTGAGAAAATTAATGCTATGAATCATGTCTGTGGTTGTTGAGATACTAACTAGAAGGATAATCCACCCAATCATAACTAAACACTATGACTAACCATAGTACATTTTCGGTTCTAGATCGAATTTGTCACGTTGCAGTTAAAATGCAATAACCTCTAGTCTTCCTTTGTAGGTAATAAAACATAAAATATGGTGTTTTCTTTTTTCTTTTTTTTTTCTTTTTTTTTAGCAACTTTGTTGGTCGGCAGTTAAAAAGTTAAATTTCTGTAACTAATATAAGAATTCTTTAAACGATTCAATCTGGAAACGTTTATTGTATCGAGGTATAGGATGAATTCTCGATTTCATCTCGTAGAAAATACTTAACTTTGTTTACAATCTATCGGCTATGATCACCATTTTGTTCTTTTGCCTGATACAAGTCCTATTTCGAATCTATAATGCATCCATTGATGGCGATATTAATGTCTGATAAACTCTCATGCAAACATCGAATGTCAGAAATACGGCCAATATGACTTTTTGTATTACAAATTGAGAATTGATTTAAATTTTAATTATGAGAATTGACTTAGTCTTCCAAGACGCTCGTTAGCTGGCGCTGTTTAAGTACTAAATGGATGAACATTTTCATCCTCTTTTGTTCCATGATGGAGCAATTTTAACATTACAGCCTTTGTCCACACTGGTGTGGACTTCTTCCTACACTCTATGTTACTAACAACGGAAGTTTGACTTACGCATATCCCCCACATACACACAATTTTCCTAATAGTTTTGAATCTCTTCCTTTTCGACTGTGTACTAGTTTGTTCTTTTTGGTAATCCTTTATTAGTTTGGTTAAAAAAAAACAAAAAAAAAACAAACAAACAAAGAAGCAGTAATCATTGGAAATACTTTAATGAAATAATTTAATATTTGTCTTTCCTTTTCTTTTCTATTTAATCAGATATTTAATAAATTCAACATTTGTGAGGGCATTTAAATTTTAAAACCTAAAAAACTGAAGCTCAAAATATTACAGCTCATTTCAACTCTTGTTTTCGCATCTGTAAATTTTCATAAATTCAGATAAATAAAGGCTAGCCAACAGAACTATTAAACTCCGAGCCGGCACAAGGGTCTCTACCATTTTTTTTATCGTCAAAAATCAACGATATCTCTCTTTTTTTTCCAGAAATATGTAAACAAAAGTTAGATTCTCTGTTTAAAAATCTTGTAAAAATTAATTATACCTTTTCAAAAGTTATTTGAGGGAAATTAAAAAAAATTTAAAGCTTACTTAATGTGATTAGAAATAAACATTACTTAAAATTTTAGCAGTCAGAGAATTTCAAACTTTCTAACCAGAAAGAAAACAAATGTTTTTTGAGACCTATCAGGGATAACTACTCTTAACACACGTGACGTGGCTATTATGGTTGAACCGTACATCCATACTTTTCGGAAAAACATTTTTAAATACATTCTTTGCATAATCAAAAACTATTTTTAAAATACCTGTGTCACAGATTGTAATAAGCTTTCAAATTTATGATCTGTAACAATAGATCTAACATTTCCTAAAGAGCACAAATACAAACTTAGAGTTAAAATTTTTTAACAACTTTATCATATTTTTTATTTAAAATTGAAAAAAAAAAATTCATTTTTTTTTTTTAAAAAATTATTTTTTTTAAAAAAAAATTCTTTTTTTTTAAAAAAAAAAATTCATCTTTCATCAGAAAAATATTTTTGCTTGAGACAATACAATACTGTCCTTAAGGCTTAACATATTTATTATTCTGAAAACCTTTTCTTGAAATATTTTCTTAGTTTTATTGGGGTTTTTTGTACTTTATAATTCAGAGCTGAATTTATTTTAGAGTAGATATGTATTTCGATTTTACAAAAAAAAATCGATGATTTGATTTCTTCAATCTTCAGCTTTTAATCATTATTAACCGACACAACGTTGAATTTCTCGAGGGTCAGATGTAAAAAAAAAATATTTTCACCATGATTTCCTTAAAAAAAAAAAGGTCAAATTTCATTCAAATTCTGAAATTTTCACTAAAATCCGACAATTATTTGATTTTTGCAACAATTTCCGAATGAATGTGTTTAGTTTACTTTTCACCGTTCTTTTAGTTTTTTGTTTCTTTTCTTTAAAAAAAAAAAAAAAAAAAGATAGAAAGAAAAAAGTAAAAGAAAAATGACGCTAAAAATTTAATGGTAATTTTTCGTGACTCGCTGACTTAAAAAAAAAATACAAGATTTTTTAACCCAAATTTCGAACGTTCTAGAAAGGATCAAAAAATTTAATAAAATCATCAGAAAATACTTTGGTCTTTCCTCATGAACATTTTGACGATTTTTGTAGTAAAAAAATCCGATTACCTCCCCAAGAAGATACAGCGTCTTTTTAGCCAAAACGGCAAGAAGACTCTTCTCAGTTACGTTCAATAAAGTTACATTTTTAAGCCGAACTAGACTACGGATTTTCATTAATAATGAATAGATTTTTTATTTAAAAGAAGAAAAAAATGAGAAATTTTACTTTTTTTGTAATAACCAGAGGTAACTTAAATGCGAAGTAATTTTAAAAGAGTAAGTTCAGTTAAGCGCAGTAAAAAGGCTCTTAGTTAAACCTCCGCGCGCTAAATGTTCCGCGCTGAATGTAGTCAAACAAGGCCAGTAATAGCCGACAGTTGAACGCGACTGAGTTCAAAATTTTATTGTCGATAACTCCAAAACGGTTGCTTTCTTCATAATTTAGTTGTTAATTCGAGTTCACCATGTACATTTACACGAAATTATGACGATTTGGGAACATTTTAAGAAATATTTAGTGCGGATGTTAAAAAGCAAATTTACCTCACCACCAATATTTTTAATGACTAAATTTTACTCGAAAAAGAATGTTTATGATGCAAATTTTAACATTCCCATAAACATTAATCGCTGACGCATCCCCGCTGAAAAAAAACTTGTACAAAGATTCCAACACAACAAAAACGGAAGTTTCTTAAAAATTTGCTTTAAAAATTATATTTCAGTTTTGGCTAAAATTTTTCATGTATTGATATCTTTAAAGTAAACCTTTTTTTTTGTGACCATTTTTTCAATTTTATCTTTCTAGAAATGTAAAGAAAATAGGAACTAGGAGGAATTTTATTTTAGTTACTAGCCGTGGACTTCTTAATATTATTAATTAGCAAAATAAAATAAAAAAAGATCCTCATTAGTGGATGATCTCAGAATAAAAATGATTTTACGGAGATATGTTACCCTCTTACTTGATCTAAAAGGACTGTTCAGAAAGAAAATTACAATTTCAAATGATAAGCACTACTGAAATTAGCACTCTGCCCCACTCCTCAGTAGGCATGAGGCCTCCACATTGTTGAGAGGTTCAGGGTAGTAAGCACCGGCCCTGTCGATTATTATAGTTGATGATTGACAATAAAACTAAGGTAGAAAAAAGTAAAAAGTATAAAAAGCAAAAAAACTCTGCTGAAACACACCCTTTTGGAGGTCCAACCTCATCAGTGTTTCCTGTATAATATGCACCACACCGGCCATGCAGATACACAACGTATATTGTTAGTTGATGACAGACAATGTAACATCAGTTTAAAAATTGCAGAGGCTACAACAGGTCCCAAAAAAATGCACCTCCTCCTCTTGGGGGGTAAAATGCTCTGATTTTTCCTCTTAATAATATAAGAATTTTGATCCTACAGACCAACAGCACATCCACAAACCAGAATCACTTTAAGGGAATGAAACATATAAATGTAGTAATTTGATCCAGAAAGTATACAAGAATAGACATGCCTGTGTGTGAAATGTGATCCCCTGCTAATTATGCAAGTGATTACATTTTGACCATACATGGCATGTGCACAAATTAGGATCAATTCAAGGGAATGAAGCACATAAGTAAATGTCATTTTACCCAGAAAGTATACAAGAATAGACATGACTGTGTGAGAAATGCAAATGGCTACATTTTGTGCATACAGTCCAATATCATGTGCACTGATGAGAATGAAGAACATAACAATTCTTGCGTCTGAGACACAATCCATTCGAGAAGAATAGTTCTAGTAGTTGCATACAAGAATAAAATATTATGCCAGATTGTGAATGTTGCTAATCCCACTGTCCACAAATGGAAGGGAGAAGATAGATATGTATCTATTACTGGAGAAGGGGAACAGTTCTGAAGAAACTGGGAAAAAGGCTAGAGTAACTAAAAATCAGGTAGAGAACTGAGACCACTTAGATGAAATAATAAAAATCTACCAATAATAATAAAATAATAAAATTCTACTAAAATCTACTAATCCTGGAGAATTGTGTAACATTGTTACCACTTGAATTCCATTGAAAATAAACAGCTACTATTGGTGAAACATCATTATTATTATTATTATTATTATTATTATTAATAATAATAATAATAATAATAGCAGCAGCATACCCAGATGAAGGATAAGGTAAGAAATGAGTTATACAGGCATGTGTGTCTGGTATCTTATACCGAACTGAATTCAGAAAACAGAATATCGGCTATAAATACCTTAGCTGTCCCTGTGGGGCAATACACTTTCAAAATTCTTAACTGGACTATAGCTGACATTAAGTGAATGGATGCCAAAACAAGAAAGCTTCTAACCTGCCACCACATGCATAATCCCAAGACTGATTTTGATCATTCGTATGTGCCCAGATCCAAAAGAGGCAGAGGATTATATCAACCAAAACTGTCGTACAAAACTACAACAATTGGCCTTCAAAGATACCTAGAAACTACAGCAGATGGATGATGATCTGTGTCAAGTGGGTGAAGAAATACAAGTAAAGCATTATACACCAACTGAAGATGCAAAATTCTTTAAAAAGAAAGCAAAGGAAAATGCAACTGACCACATACAGAAACGATGGCAAGATAAGCCACTTCATGGTCAATACTCTGCCTGTAACAGACAAGCTGATATGGACAAACCCCATACCCATTAGTGGCTACATAGTGCAGGGTTAAAAGCTGAAACTGGAGGTTTTATTCTTGCTGTACAGGACCAATGCCAAATAGCTAGAAATTACCAACCACACATACTGAAAAATTGTCTTAGTCCAAAATACAGATTCAGTGATAAATTTCCAGAGACAATTGACCATTTTGTATCAGGTTGTGTAGTCTTGGCACCCACTGAATATAAAACACAGCACATCTGAGTGGGCCAATATCTGCACCAGAAAATCTACAACTTCTACAAGAAGAAAACTGAAAAAAATTATTATGAACACCACCCAGACCAGGTTACGGAGATAGGACATGAAACAATTTTGATGGGACTTTACAATACACACAGACAGAACAATCAAAGTTAATCACCCTGAAATCATGATTAGGGACTGCAAAGGCAAAATGTGCCTGCTTATTGACATGGCAGTCCTTGCAGACTGCAATGTATATTTGAAGATCTTCAAACTATCAAAATATAAGGACCTTGAAACCAAAATCTCAAAAATGTGGCACATGAGGACATTAACAGTTCTTGTTATAGTTGGAGCTCTTGGATTTATTGGAAAAGATTTGATTCCAATAGACTCATTGAAGGGATTCCTGGAAGCCCATGCCTTAAAGAAATACAAAAAAATTTACTCACAAGTACAGCCTACACCTTACAAAGGGCTTTATCTATGTAAATATATTTTTTCTTTTTAAAATTGCACATTGAAAAATGTCATGATGCCATTTCTGACTTTATGTCTCTGGTTGGGACCCAGAAAGAAATGAGTATACACCATAAATCAAATCAAATAAAATAATAACAATAATTGTTGCTAGTTGGAGCACTTGGATTGATTGGTAAAGATTCCAATAGACTCATTGAAGGGATTCCTGGTAGCCCATGCCTTAAAGAAATACAAAAAAATTGTACTCACAAGTACAGCTGACACCTTACAAAGGTCTTTATCTATATAAATATGTTTTTTTTAATTGCTCATTGAAAAATATCATGATGCCATTTCTGACCTTAGATTTCTGGTTGGGACCCAGAAACAAATAAGTACATATCAGAAGCCAAAGGAAATAAAAAAAACAACAATAATAATAATGTAGTATTTTTTAAGAGATTGATTTGTTTTTACAGCTTATCAAACTTTTACAGGTTATTTAAAGCCAGGAAATACTTTCTGATAATAATAATGATTTTTACTGATACAAGTTCTACTAATTAACCCATAGATAGGGGTCATTAGGTGGAGTTGTATTTTTTCCAAGGGTATTTGATTGTAAGTGAATATAATGAACCTAACAGGAATTAATTGGAATTCTGATTTCAAATTCCAAGTATTATTCATTACACCACCCACACATTCAAGATTACAGTACCTAGTATTCCCAAATGGTCACCCATCTAGGTCCTGACCAGGTTTGATGTTGCTTAATTTTGGAGATTGTATTTGAAGAGAATAAAATATTTGGTAATTGAATTTCAAAATGAAAAGATTCTATATAATGCATTTCTGTTCTTTAAAAGTGCTTCATCAGACGAGAATAATATTCTTGCTGGAATTATGCATAAAAATATAAGTCTTTTATAATTATGCACCAAGAAAAATACTAAAGAAGTTCAGATACTAAATTCTAAATTCATATTTTCAAAATTCTAGTGTCCAACATGTCTGCATACAACAGCTCAGCAAATTTTAGTCATTTACCCAATTCTTGCTTTTTGTTCTTATCATTTGCATTTTGTTATACAATTACTAAACATTCTTTTGATATATAGAGAATGAAGTAAAATTTTGAAATCCATTATTAGTGTCTTGAATGGATTGTAAAAGTAGTAGACACCATAGATTTGTGATAGTCATATACTAAGAAACAATTTTATTTTATACATGTAAACAAATATAATAAACACAAACAAGAAGCTGTTAATGAAAACAAAAAAATTATATAGTAATATAGAATATATGATATATGGATAGACTCCAAATAAGAAAACCAGATCTGGTAATTTTAAACAAGATGATAATCTGCCATATGACAGATCTGACTGGGAAGATGAAACACTATTACAAAATTTATTATCATAATGTGGAGAATGATCCTGAGAAAAAAGGCTAGATATCAGATAGAAAATTAGATCACCTACATAACAGCAATTCTAATATCCACTAGAATACCAAAGAAGGTTCTGTTGAATTGTAGAGGCTTACTGTGACTTAAACCAGAGGTCAGCAACTTATGCCACACGTACCACACATAGCACACCAAGCAATTTCCAATGGCAGCTGCAAATGACATCACAAAGTCCAAACCAATAACTACTATAACACAAAGAGGATTTTTAGATGTTTCAATTTTGATATATACTAAAGTATATATATACTATATATTACTATATAATATATATTGTAGAACAGGTATATTGACCTTGATTTGTATAAAAATATATATGCTGTTGGCACACTGAACCCTAAGTTGGCACATAATCAGCAAAAGGTTGCTGATCCCTGACTCAGTGTAAGGAACAATAATATGATATTAAACATGCAAATACATACAATAAGCACAAACCAGAAGCTGTTCCTGAAAAAATATAATAATCTAGAGTCTTTGAAGAAGATACACATGATAGCATAAAAACCAGAAGACGTTTGGTATGAATATGCAAATACATAAAATAATCAACATCATCATTATCATCATCAGTCACATGAATAGTTGTGGTCATAGGGTCATTGTGCAGTTGACCAACTCCCTAATGTTTGAGTTTGTGTGAAGGTATTCAATCAGAGTCAAATAAAAATTTAGTTTTTGAAATTTGACATTATCTTTGTTAACTTTGTTGTACAAGTGCTCTACGGTGCCACAAGCTAGTGTGAATGTGGTTCTGTGTTTTGATAAGCAAGTCTGAAGTAGCAAGCCTCCACTACTCCCCTCCCCCACCCCTGCTACACATACACACATACATGAGTCTTGGGGGCATACAATCAAGGTAGCCACCAAACCTCTGCACATCATTGTCTGTGAATGATATTACGAATAACCAAAAATATATTAGGTGAACAAAGTAAATTTCTTGAAGAGTACAGAAATAATAAACATAACTGGATGAAAGTGTTCTTCTGGGAAGTGTACAAACAATTCTAATTTGACTATGCACACATTATTTTTTTTGATAATTTCAACCCAAGCAAGGTGATAAAGGTATTAAGATGCAAGAGGTTACCAAAAGAAAATGTGAAGACTTTTGTGAGGAGAAAGGACAATAAAAGAATAGGGCTCAGAAAGAGAGAAAATGGCAATTGATGCTGTATTTAAGATTTGAATATTGTAGTTGGTATAAGAATGCAAGAAGCCAGAAGAAAATATTTCTACAAGTGAGAAGTAAGAGAGAAGAAACTATTAGAATTGGACTTATGGCTACATCAAGCTATTTCAACAGGAAAGCTCATTAAAAAAAACTGCCATGAAAATATTTATAGAAAAGGCAAAGGGAAGCTATTCTACAGTGGTAAGAAAGTGACTGAAGCCAAGATGACAGTTCAAGACTGTACGAAAGAGGAAAGCTCATCAGAACTATTACCATGAAAGTATTTATAGAAAAGGCACAGAGAAGCTACATTACGGTGATGGGAAATTGACTGAAGCCGAGATGCCAGGTGAAGACTGTACCAAAGAGGAAAGCTCATCAGAAAAATTACCATGAAAGTTTTTATAGAAAAGGCACAGAGAAGCTACATTACGGTGATGGGAAAGTGAGTGAAGCCGAGATGACAGGTCAAGACTGTACCAAAGAGGAAAGCACATCAGAACAATTACCATGAAATTATTTATAGAAAAGACACAGGGAAGCTATGCTACAGTGGTTGGAAATTGACTGAAGTTGAGATGACAAGTCAAGACTGGTAACTTTTCAGATTCTTTTTTTTTAATTTTGTCATGAAATTTTAGATATATAGCAAAAGCATCAGACTAGATGTGGCAGCAATATTCAATGCACGGAACATTGGTAGATTTATAAATATGCAAAATGGCTTCTGTCAGGAAAAATTGTTCAGCGCAACACAGTGAATCAACTAATGCTAAATGTGGAAAACAGAATCTGTCATGGGAAATATATACAATTCTCTGTGACTTTCAAAGTAAAATAGATCACTGAAAAGAATAGATTTTATTATCATGAACCAAAAGGACAACATTTGCCAGTGGATGCCACAATTTTGAAAGAACACAGAATTGAAGAAAAGGTGGAAAATATCTAAACCTTGCAAGTGAAAAATAAAATTATAGTACCCATCACTACTGGGAACAGTTCAGAAAACCTTATAAAAATTTGAAAACATTTCAAATTTAAATTAACATCATACAGACATCATTATAAAAATCATTAAGACTACTGAAGACTGTTGATGAGCTGAGGAGACATGGTATTACTTGATCTTAATTATATATTAATTATATATTATATATTATACTAGCAGTAGAGCCCGGCGTTGCACGGGGATGTAACAGTAAGAGATAGATCAAGTATCGACCATCATAAAGACTGAAAAATAAAATTGATAAAGATTATTGTTTAAGGTTGATGGACACGCATGTCTTAATTAGTTTTTTTGTTTTTTTACGAATTGGTCAAACCCAAACTCAAACAAAAACATTGTTTTCAGTCGTTATGAGTCTACCGATTGAATAGAATTTTATTATAAACAATTGTCTTGTAAATGGAATTTTTAAAGCATTCTGAATGTAAAAATAAAGAAAAAAGTGTGCAAGACAATAAGAAACACTACCTGCCAAAAAAAAAGTGAAATTTTGTTGAAATCGGTTGAAAAATGTAGGAAATCCGATCCCATATATAAACGAACACATACACACACACACAAACAACCTGGGTTTTATAATAAGTATAACTCGATATGAGTTGTCCCCCTTTCATTCTTGCGACGCCCCTTAATTGTGTTTTCAAATTGATTTCGTGCAAGAACAATTGTGTTTTTCCAATTTTTGTCGCTGTCAGAACCACCACAAGGTAATTTTAAGTAGTCCTGTGAAGTTTTGTTGAAATCAGTTGAAAAATGTAGGAAATCCGATCCAATATATAAA
Organism: Acanthosepion pharaonis; assembly: GCA_903632075.3. Lineage (NCBI taxonomy): Eukaryota > Metazoa > Mollusca > Cephalopoda > Sepiida > Sepiidae > Acanthosepion > Acanthosepion pharaonis. The sequence goes on from CAHIKZ030000268.1 coordinate 634,422, forward strand.
CGTACAGACACACACACTCACAATCTGCGTTTTATAATAAGTAAGATTAATTATATATTATATATTATATGTTAATTATATATTAATTATATTACTTGATCTTAATTATATATCACCAAATACTAATGGTGTGAAAGCTTAAAAAATAACTTTTTTATGCAATTTCAAGCCATACAAAGCATTAAAGCCACTAGGATACAAGGGGTTACTAGGTCTGGAAGAATTAGAAAGCAGAAACATTACTAAGGAACAAAAATAAAAGAAGAGTAATCAGGAGGACAGTGGAAAGGCTTTATGTTGCATTTAAATTTCTGCACATTAAAGTTGGTTGGAAAGCATAGAGCCAGAAGTGAGTTCCACAAGCGAGAAGTGTGAGAAAAGAAAATGTTAGCATAGAACTTACAATTACATCTAACAACTCAACTATATATTGGTGAGACCTCATTGCCAGTCTTGTACTGTATTTAAGTTCATAAAGTCTAGGTATTCTAACGTAGAGCTCATCCAAACAGATCCCAGGGAAGGATTTATAAAAAAGGCAGAGGGAGGCAACTTTAAAATAGTTGGAAAGTGACTGAA
>CAHIKZ030000268.1:637500-830000 GCA_903632075.3 Acanthosepion pharaonis
TTGTACAGAAGCAATTAAACTTTTGGGAAGACCCAAAGTCTGAGTTGTTCTTCTTCTAGACTGGTTGCTATCCAAGGCTATAGGACTCAGTGTACTGCTATTTACCTCTAGCTAAGAGGAAAAGGGATGGATTCATAGTATATTAGAGCATAAGTGAATGTAAGGAACACAAATGAAATTTGGACTTGGCCCTCTAATACTTCAATCCATTACTCTACCATGACTGCTCCCTCTCTCTCTCTCTCTCTCTCTCCAAAAATATATATATATATATATATATATATATATATATATATATATATATATATATAGCATAATGAGAAGCCACGTATACTTTCTTAATATATATATAGAAAAAGTTTCAAATTGAAAATTATAATGTTTTATTTTGAAAGTATTTATTTATTTATATATATATTTGATATTTCAAATTATGAAAAATTGAGGACAATTTGAAATATCAAATATATATATAAATAAATAAATACTTTCATAAAATAAAACATTATAATTTTCAATTTGAAACTTTTTCTATATATATATATATATGTGTGTGTGTGTGTGTGTGTGTGTGTGTGTGTGTGTGTATATATATTGGTCTACATATATATATATAAGTGCAAATATAATTTAAAAATTCTTGAAGCATTCATACAAAAAACAAATATAGAGGTTAATGATTTAAATGGCGAGAATACTTCCTCGCAAACAATATAAATAAGATACATCAACCCCGAACCTGTATATGAATGATATGATCCCCGTTTATAAATTCCAGTTGCTTTTTAATTTTTTACAAGTTTTTGTCTGTTCCTACAGACATCATGAATGATTCATAAATTTATAAATTATATTTGTACCTTTTAATTAAAATCAAAATAACTGATCCAACGTGCAACTTTCGGATAATAAGTGTGACATTACTTAAATTATTGAACAATATAGTTCATGCCATATTCACGGAAAATCTACCAGTAAAAAAGAATTCTTTTATTGCTATATTTGTACAAAAACGCACAACATTAAAATTTAAAATTCAAACTCAGCATTGCGACCGCACGTTCCAAAACAATAACACATTTCTCATAGCATTTTTTCGGATTACATCTTTTTTTCGTTGTCCTCTTATTACTGAGAAGTAAAAACAAGAACAAAATCTACTTCCATACCTGTGGATATTCCAGGCATAAGAAGAATTCAGTATTATTATTTTTAATTTGTGTACACATGTGTTTGAGAGCACAGGTTTAAATTGGTGGCAGGAGGGGTCAAACGAGACATATATCCCTCAAAAGGGATAAGGTGATTGAGAGAGTGGAAGACAAAAGACAGGCCAACAAAATTAGGAAAGGAAATAAAAGGAGATAAAGAAGAAAAGAGATAGATGTATTCACAATACATACATACATACATATATATATATATATATATATATATATATATATATATATATATATATACACACATATATATATATATATATATATATATATATATATATATATATATATATATATATATATATATATATATATATATATATGCACACACACACACACACATATTTATGATATATACACACATATATACACACACATGTGTGTGTGCGATGGGTAAATTGTTGTCATCTTATATTTTTAATTATGCCCATGTGTTTTGCTTGTTTTTGATTTTGTCAACTGCACATTATAATAGGGTCAGTTGGGCATGTTCTGTGAGAAAAAGAGCACCATAACACAATTCACTTCACCAGAAATTTGGAAACGGCATGCTGTACTGCTTGGCATTCACACTGGAAGCTGCAATACAAACATTTCAGAGTGTTTGGGTGTCAATCTAAGAACAGTGCAGAGGATTTGAAAAGAGTTGTATGAGTGTAATGGTGATTACAATGGTATGCCAGCTTGGAAAATTCACTCTGATCATTCTGATAAGAAAAGAACACCCAAATTTGTTGATCAGGGGCTCAGACTCAACACAGAGGCTTGCATCAAGTGCCTTGAGGTGGTTGTGCTGCCCTGGGTCAATACGGGGCTTGCTTGTCTGGCAATGGGACTCTGCACCATGCCACACAAGCAGGAGAACCATATCATGACCGATAGACAATTTCAGCGACCCCATCACCCCCTTACATTTGGCCACCTAACTCCCCAGACTGCAACCCTCTTGATCATTATGCATCGGATGCAGCTGAGCGAGAGACCAAAAAACTCCTTGTAATACTAAAAATGAACTGAAGGCAAAGATTATGGCAGCATTCACCAACATAAACAAGTGACCATACAGAAGTGTTGCAGGATATTCCCAAGTCGTCTGAAGACAGTGGCTGAAGCCAATAGTGATTTTATTGAATAAATTTACTTTTTAATATTTCAAGATTTTTGTGCAATTTTGATAAATATATCTGTTAAATGAGATGTCTGTGTTATTATCATTATTGCATAAGTTAAATGATAATTTATGTATCGAACTCTGTATATAAACATATATATATATATATATATATATTTATATATATATATACAAAGCAAATAAAAATGGCAATAACACTTTTACGCTCCATAATAACAGAATAAACATGTAAATAAATTCTAAGTAAATCAAAAATTATATTGATAAGTAAAATAATCTTGTATATATGTTTGCAGATATATATATATATATATATATATATATATATATATATATATATATATATATATATATATTTGTGTGTATGTGTGTGTGTGTGTGTTCTCATGTATATATTTATGTTTGTTTATATATGCATGTTATTAAAAATAATTATATATTATAAATTTACTAATTTAAAAATATGGTTCCATTCCTACACAGGAATTACCATGTTACAAAAAACAGAAACTAAAAAATGTATATGTATATATATGTATATATATATATATATATATATATATATATATATATATATATATATATATATATATATATATATATATATATATATATATTAGTAGTAATCTTATAAGTATAAGAAACTGTACTTGTTTAAAAAACCTTTGGTGTCTTGATTTGCAAATCATCAAACCATTACCAAAAGAAAAAAGGTGAAATTGTGGCAGGTAATCTGGCTCTCTAGGTTTAACTATATATATATATATATATATATATATATATATATAGATATATATATATATATGCAGCTCTGTTTATATATACATCTGTGTATATATATATATATATATATATGCATCTATAAAGATATGCATATATATATAATTTACATATTTGTGTGTATAAGATATGCATGCATATATATATATATATATATATATATATATATATATATATGTACACATATAATGAAAGAGACAACTTTAAGGATCTATTGGTTATGATATATATTGATATCTATATATATCAATATATATATATATATATATATATATATATATATATATATATATATATATTTAATTAAAAAATGGGGAAATAAATTACAACCAATAGACCCTTAAAGTTTTCTGTTTTCATTGTTCGTATATATATATATATATATATATATATATATATATATATACATTTGCTTGCATATCTTATACGCACTAATATGTAAATTATATATAATGCATATATTTATAGATGCATATATATGTATATACTGATGTATATATAAACACAGATGCATATACATATATATATAATTTTTAGTTTCTGTTTTTGAAACATGGTGTCATAATAGATTATTCCCACTTAAATACATCAACAATGTTTTGTGGCAATTTTTAGCATCACCCTGAGATTTTTCTTGTTAAAAATTTGAATAATTTTAACACATTGAACTTCACGGATAAAAAATACTGAATTTTATATTGTGTTTTTTCAAGACTCAGCATGAGCAAAACAAATTCATAGATTTGGGAAAAAAAAAAACAACATCCCAAATTCCATCAAAATCTTCTAAAATTTTTCATCCTTTCATAGTCAATTATGTTTAGTTTAATTTGTAACTTATATAAATGTAGGTTGAAAAATTAAATGTTAATAAGATACCAAGGGTTGTAAAACACTACTCACAATCAACCTTGCCCTTCCCCCAGCATTCACATGTTTTTGGTGTAGTACACACCAGCTATAAATGCAAGTGCAGCTATATATTAAGCTATGTAATAATCAGTGCATGGAGATATGTCTGTATATGCCCTTTTAGTTGTGATTGTGTCTATGCATCTATAAATGCTTAATATAAGGATTTGTGCATATAATTGAAAAAGGTACATATATCTACTGTTATTTGCTATAGAATATCAAGATAGGAACATTTATAAATAAGAAAGAGAAATTTGTTTTTCTGAATGCAAAATGTTTTAAGCATTCATATGCAAGCTATTTGGAAGGGCATGCACAGAAAAGAATACAGATTTTACCCATCATGCATTATTTACCCATCATCCATTATTACTATAAAGCAAACAACATTAGATTTGCTAAAAACTTACATTTCTTAAATGAACTGTATTCATACTCATATTAATAACAGTAGACAGATTACAAAATAAAAATAAAAATAAAATAATGGAAAGCATAGCAAAATAAATAATATGGCAGTAATGGAGATTATAATGACTGTATAAAAATAATGATACAAAAATTATAATGATGATAACTTTCCTAATGTATATTGATGATGACGATGATGATGAAGACAATAATAATAATACATAATTATATATAATAATAAATAAAAATAACAAATAAAAATAATACTAGTAACAATAATAAAATAATAATAATAATAATGAATAAAATAATAATAAATTATAATATTAATAAAAAATATTAATAATTAATATCTATAATAAATAACAAATAGAAAATAATAGTAATATTAATAATAATAAATAATAATAAAATAAAATAATAATGACCTATTATAATAATAATAACAAATAAAAATACTATATAATGAAATAATAATGGATCTGTCTATATTTCTCAAGGACACATGGCGTTAAAGGTGTTGGTTAAATCCAGTGACAGGACCCAAAGAGTGTGAGTTCAATACCTGGTTAAGGCAGTGGAGAACTTGGAGAGGGGAATTAACAGAAGATAACTGATAACTGACATCCATTAAACATGGCATGTGGAACTAGAACAGTCTACCCCAGTGAGCGAAATAAAGGGTTTAGTTCGACATTCCAACTACCTGAGGAAGGCCAGGGCGTACAACAGCTGAAACGTAGTAAATATGGCGACAAAGATGAGGACAGTAGTCCAAATAGTGAAAATAATAATGATGAAATAATATTAATAATTATATAAAATAATAAATAAAAATTAATATTCATAATTAATGATAATAAATGATATCTATAATAATAAATTATAATAACAAAGAATAATAAAAGTATTAATAATAAATAAATATTATTCTTATTATTAATATTATATTTCGCATACACATATTAATGAAAGTTTAAACTACTATAAACATCAAAATTACTTCAAACAATTAAGGAAACTGATGCTGGGATGACATGGCTATATCAATAATCATAATCTCTGTCTATATATCTAAGATGAGGTATTATGTACACTATTTACATTATTCAGGCTATTGTCCTCATCTTTGTCGCCATATTGGTTGGCAACTAGTCTACTGACTTTTCACTCAAATCCATTACATTCACAGGTGGGCTAATACCCTTGGGAAAGGTATGAATCCTCTTCTTCTCCCCCAGCTATGGGTAAATAGCAGGAAGACCAGCTTCTATAGCCTTGGTTAGCAACTGGTCTATGGTAGAAAAAAATGACAACCTACTTTGGGAAAAAATCTGCCTTGTCAGTCATCTATCAAAAGATGCATGATCGCCTCAGCATGTATCGTGCATGGCACATAACTGACCAACTGACTTTCTACTCGAATCCATTACATTCATCTACGTACTAATACCCTTGGGAAAGGTATGAATCCTCTTCTTCTCCTTCCAGTTATGGGTAATTAGCAGGACAGACCGGGTTCTATAGCCTTGGTTGCCAACTGGTCTATGGTAGAAAGAAATGGCAACCTACTGTGGGAAAAAATCTGCCTCATCAGTCATGTATTAAAAAATACATGATCACCTAAGTATGTATCATGCATGGCACATAACTGACTTACTGACTTTTCATTCAAATCCATTACATTCACTAATGTGCTTTGAAAAGTTATGAATCCTCTTCTCTCCCCAGCTATGGTTAAGTAGCAGGATAGACTGGCTTCTATATCCTTGGATGGCAACTGGTCTACCACAGAAAGAAATGGCAACCTACTGTGGGAAAAAAATCTGCCTTGTCAGTCATGTATCAAAAGATACATGATCACCTAAGCATGTATCACGCATGGCATGTAACTGACTGATATAATATTAGGAAGCATCTTACAATTATTGACTTATTTCCATAAATGCAAATATACAAAGAAAGAACAAAAATACTATAAAATAACTAAGTGCGCAAAAATCACTTCATTCACTTTAAATTAAATGATCACCTCAGCATGTAGCACACATGGCATATAACTGATTGGCTGACATGCTAATACCATTGGGAAAGGTATGAATCCTTTTCTTCTTAGGCAATCATGTATCTTTTAATATATGACAGATGAGGCAGATTTTTTTTTTCCCACAGTAGGCTGTCATTTCTTTCTGCGGTAGACCAGGTAGCTATCCAAGGCTATAGAACTTGGTCTGTCCTGCTGGGTGGGGGGAGAAGAAGAGGATTCATACCTTTACCAAAGGTATTAGCATGTAAGTGAATGTAATGGATTTAACTGGAATTTGAACTCAGCTTACTGATTCCTCAATTCGAGCCGCTATCCATTACTCCATCACTATTCCTACATGCAATGAATGCAGGACAATTTTATCACAAATAAAGAAGAGACTTGAGGTATCAGAAATGTAATTCGGCAGAAGGATACAGAGAATACCATGGAATGAACATGTGAGTAACACAACTTTCAATTTAAAAACAAAAGTTAAAGGTTGGGAGGTGGGGGTCATAAGGTCAGAATTAAAAAAGAATTTAATTCTGATCTTATATCCTCCACTACTTGACTTTCAGAGAGAGTGGAAGAAACACTTTGTTTTTAAATTTTCTTAAAAATCATTTAATCACTAGTTACTTACCATCACTTGAAGAAGTACAATCAAAGTATTGAAACATGAAAGCTCTTATGCAGCGATTTCAATATGTTTTTATTATAATCCCTTATAATATATATATATATATATATATATATATATACCCAAGTATAGGATTGGTGCATACAGAATAAATTCCAATAACCAAAAAATACTATTCTTAATAGAGTGCTCAATACAAAGTAGAGCAAATATAATTATTTATTCGAAAATTATAACATAAATATGTTATAAAATCACTACAAAAAATGCCATTTTGTTTTCAACACTTCCAATTGTCTTATCAAGTGATGATGTTGAATGTAGGCTCTACATTCAACACCATCACTTGATATGACACCAGAAGTGTTGAAACAAAATGGCTATTTTTAGGGATTTTATAACATATTTATGTTATATTTATATATATATATATATATATATATATATATATATATATTACTATTTCTCTTTTTTACTAATGTTGCAAAAAATCATTGATGGTACCAATAATGCTATTTACCAAAGTACTACTGGAATTAGTGTTCTCACTATCAGTATATTTGATGCCATCTTCTTCTATTGAAGTGTCCCTTCATAACATAGGCAACCATGGCTCTCCACAAATCCCTGTCCTTTGTAGCTCTTAATAAACTTTTTGTTATCTATCCTGAACCTTTCTCTACCATCCATTTACTCAAACTCATCAGTTAAGTAAATGTTTTTGTTTCCTCTGTCACTCTTCAATCTGTTTTGTGAGTATAAAATTTCCCAAGCCCTCTTTCCTCATTATGTGTCCTAGAAATTTTAATTATGTCTTCTTGATGTTAAGTATAAGGGTCCTTTTTCTTCCTTTTCTTTAAAAATTTGCCATTGCTCACATGTTCGGTCTATGGTATTCTCAATATCCTTCTGTAGAACCACATTTCAGTTGTTTAAGTCTTTTCTCCATTTGTGAGGAGATTGTCCAGTATTCACTGCCATATAGGAGGACTGATATTACATAACAGTTCAGTACTCTTTTCTTTTGCTTCAAGTCTTTTCTTCATCTGTGAGGTGATTGTCTAGCATTCACTGCCATATATGAGGACTGATATTATGTAACAGTTCAATACTCTTTTCTTTGTTTCTATTGCTTCAAGTCTCTTCTTCATCTGTGGGGAGATTGTCCAGTATTCGCTGCCATATTGAAGTACTGATTTTTGAATATCACATGCAATTTTATGCATCTAAGAAAAAATAACATAAATTTTATATATTCTTAAAATTGGATTAAAAACACATAAGCAAAAACTTCTCATACACACATACACACACACATGCACATGTATGCATACAAACGCATGCACATTCAAACATGTCTATATATATATATATATGTAGATAGATAGAGAGATACAAACACACAGAGACACAGACACACATACACACATATATATCTATGTATAAACTGATAGATACAAACACAGAAATACACACACACAAACACACACATATATATAGATAGATGTATATACATTACAAGTAGAACCATATATATATGAAAGATATGTATATACATGCACATATATACACACTTACATCTACATATTCATAGATAGACACATATCCATATGCATCCATATATACATACACACATCTCAACATACAGATCTATGCAAGTAATCTTAAAAGAAAAACTTTAAAAAAATTTTTTATATAAAATACAAAAAATTCCACATTTGTAACGAAACAACTTCAAAGTTATTAAGTTCTCTCAGCACATTTTGCAAGAACCTCATCACTTGTTTTTTTTTTTAATCTGAAATCTTAATCTTGTGTTCAAGGATTATCCTAATCCATTTCTAACCCTCACCATCAATGAGCTTTGTTTCCCAATGCAAATCAGTGATCCTGCTTTGTTTTAATTCTAGAAGGTCAAGATGAACATCAACAGTCTGCTATCAAGTTAATCCTTTCTTCCTTCCTTACACCTTACCCATCATCCCATGAGACATTGCAATGTTCTTCAGTCCTGGGTCAAATATTTAAAAAAATTCTTGTCTTTTTCAAATTTACTTGGTATATATCTTCATTTCTATGTTAGCATAACTAAAATTCACCACTAACTTTTTTAATTCTTTTTACTGCAAATGACAAAAAAATGGCTTTAAATCTATCTTTCATTTATACCAACATCATAGTCAACAGCATCGGCAATAGCTACATCATCATCATAACCACCACCACCACCTCCTCCACTATGACTACCACCACCACACTTCATACTCCATACTGATATAATAATTAGTCTTTTATTACAAAATTTTACTGAAGTAACTAAGTCATAGTAAGATGTTTAGAATCATTATTTTTATTTATAATTACTAAAAATCTCAGGACAGAACAAATACCATTAGTAGTTATTAGTATCAGTATCAATTCAAACAAATGGTAAATGAGAAGTAACATAAGAACTTGTACATGTATTTATTGCCTTACCCCACATCTTGGATTATGATCCAGTAAGAGATAGTACAAAAAAGAAAACATAAGAAAATAAATGATAATAATAATAATAATAATAATATAAATAAATAAATAAATAAAAATATAGGATTTTGAAATTGAAATTGAAAAAATGTTGCACCTTGTAATTACTGTTTATTCTATCATAATTCAAGCCCTGAAGAAAGATGCAGATAAGAATATTAACAAGGTCCGTGATAGCCACTGTTTACAACAGATTAAAAAACATTGCACTATGTGGAACTTCTCATCTATTCAGGAAAGTATTATCGGCAAAGTTTAACCCTTGTAGCCATAAAAAAACTGTTTCAAAAGAACATTTTTTTCTCTGTTGATACTGCTATTACTATCTACTACTGAGACTCTCTCGGCAATGTTTATTTACAAGATTATAAAAATATGTAAGCCAAATACTATGTGATATTTATTATTTACCATTTTATGAACATTTGTTATTTATCATTTTATTAAGAAATTAAACTCTGAAAACAAATTTTTTATTCATAATTTTATAAAAATATCTATGAACTATAGAACAAAAACATTTAAAGAAACATTATGTTTCCAGACATATTCCTCTCAAATTATTTTATATCTCAGATTACATTTTTTTCAATTTTTCAATTTTTTTTTTAGAATCATGATCTAGGATCAAAGATGTTTAATGAATAAAAATCCAAGGCCTGAAACTCCAAGAATTATAGGTTACTCACTGTTGTGGAGTATCGGAGCACCCCCACAAGATGGACTGATCTAAAAGATATATATCACACACTTTTATGGAGAGTGAAAGTTGAACAGAACTGAAGTGAAGTTCACGATTAACTTTTATTCCAGTAGACTATGTTCTTGACTGTTAGTACCATATTAGTCTTCAGAATAAATTGCTACTACATTTTATATGTGTATCGACTTATCTATTTCACAATACAACACCCACATTACTACTCTTTTTTGAAAAACGTCATTTTGAAAATGTTTTTAAATTGTTGCTAATTTTTCTAAAAATGCCTAGAAAATTTGCCACTATATTATTTATCATGTACCCTAGTGCTGACTGATGAAGAAAAAAATTTTCAGTTTCAATTTCAAAATGTTGATATTTATTTATTTATCTATATGTATAATAGGCACCTTTATTTATTTATCTATATCTACAATAGGCACCTTATCTATGTCTATAATAGACACCTTTATTTATTTATCTATATCTATAATAAGTACCTTATCTATATCTAAAATAGACACCTTTATTTATTTATCTATATCTATAATAGGTACCTCATCTATATCTATAATGGACACCATTATTTATTTATCTATATCTATAATAGGCACCTTATCTATATCTATAATAGACAACTTTATTTATTTACCTATATCTATAATAGGCACCTTTATTTATTTATCTATATCTATAAGAGGCACCTTTATTCATTTATCTATATGTATAATAGGCACCTTATCTATATCTATAATAGGCACCTTATCTATATCTATAATAGGCACCTTTATTTATTTATCTTTATCTATAATAGGCACCTTATCTATATCTATAATAGGCACCTTTATTTATTTATCTATATCTATAATAGGCACCTTTATTTATTTATCTATATCTATAATAGGTACATCATCTATATCTAAAATAGGCACCATTATTTATTTATCTATATCTATAATAGGCACTTTATCTATATCTATAATAGGCACCTTATCTATATCTATAATAGGCACCTTTATTTATTTATCCATATCTATATTAGTAACCTTATCTATATCTATAATAGGCACCTTTATTTATTTATCTATATCTATAATAGGCACCTTATCTATATCTATATTAGACACCTTTATTTATTTATCCATATCTATAATAGGAACCATATCTATGTCTATAATAGGTACCTTTATTTATTTATCTATATCTATAATAGGCACCTGTATTTATTTATCTATATCTATAATAGGTACCTTATCTATATCTATAATAGGCACCTTTATTTATTTATTTATCTATATCTATAATAGGCACCTTATCTATATCTATAATAGGCACCTTTATTTATTTATCTATATGTATAATAGGCACCTTATCTATATCTATAATAGACTCCTTTATTTATTTATCCATATCTATAATAGGTACCTTATCTATATCTATATTGGACACCTTTATTTATTTATCTATATCTATAATAGGCACTTTATCTATATCTATAATAGGCACCTTTATTTATTTATCTATATCAACAATAGGCACCTTATCTATGTCTATAATAGGCACCTTTATTTATTTATCCATATCTATAATAGTAACCTTATCTATATCTATAATAGACACCTTTAATTATTTATCTATATCTATAATAGGCACCTTTATTTATTTATCTATATCTATAATAGGTACCTTATCTATATCTATAATAGGCACCTTTATTTATTTACCTATATCTATAATAGGCACCTTATCTATATCTATAATAGGCACCTTTATTTATTTATCCATATCTATATTAGTAACCTTATCTATATCTATAATAGGCACCTTTATTTATTTATCTATATCTATAATAGGCACCTTATCTATATCTATAATAGGCACCTTTATTTATTTATCTATATCTATAATAGGCACCTTATCTATATCTATAATAGGCACCTTTATTTATTTATCTATATCTATAATAGGCACTTTTATTTATTTATCCATATCTATAATAGTAACCTTATCTATATCTATAATAGGCACCTTTATTTATTTATCTATATCTATAATAGGCACCTTATCTATATCTATAATAGACCCCTTTATTCATTTATCCATATCTATAATAGGAACCTTATATATATCTATAATAGGCACCTTTATTTATTTATTTATCTATATCTATAATAGGTACCTTATCTATATCTATAATAGACACCTTAAAATCCTGTTACCTGTAATAATTGGAAACCTTAATATGATACAAAATAGCATAGACAAGATGATCAGTAGGGACAGCTCCAGTTTAGAAGAGACTCAAAAATGAAACTACTTTTAGCATCTCATCTAATCAAGAGAGTATTATTAATGCAAAGAAAATATAGTCACTGTACATGTGAAATATCATATCACATCAGAATTTGTGGAAATAGAATGCATATAAAGGGTGTTCCAATAACTTGGACTGATTGTAAATGTGAATTAACTTTAAATATCTAATGATTTTTCTTTAGATCCATAAGCATCTAATGATTTTTGTTCCTTTAGATCCATAATCATCTATTGATTTTTTCTTAAATCCATCTTAATGAAGCACCCTTGGGTGTTTCATTAAGATGGATCAAAGTCAGCAGTAAATAAATCAGTGTTATTGGTGAAAATTTATTTATTTTTCTATTGGATCATGTTATTTAAGTTATGGCATTTATGTCTGAAAAATAATATCACCAAAATGTCCACCAAATCTGAAAGTTATTGTAACACCCTTTATATATAATAATGTTTTTAAAAAGTAAAAAACAACAAGGTGCCTACTCTCTACAGTAATAGGAAATAATGTTAGATTATATATATATATATATATATATATATATATATATATATATATATATATATATTTTTGGTGTTCCAATAACTTGGCCCGATTTTAAATGTCAATTAAGTTTAAGCATCTAATGATTTTTTCTTTTACTTTCAGATTTGGCAGACATTTCAGTGATATTATTTATCCCATAATTGCCATGAATTAAATAACATGATCCAATAGAGATTTTTATTTACTGCTAAATTAAAATCATTAATGAAACACCCAAGGATGTTTCATTAAGAAGGATCAAAGTCAGCAGTAAATAAATCAGTGTTGTTGGTGAAAATTTATTTATTTCCCTACTGGATCATGTTATTTAAGTCATGGCAATTATGTGTGAAAAATAATATTGCCCAAATGTCTGCCAAATCAGAAAGAAAAGAAAAACATAATTAGATGCTTCAACTTAATTCACATCTAAAATTGGTCAAAGTTATTGTAACACCCTTTATATATAATATTCCTATTTATGCATGCATTCATTCCTGACTGCTGATAATCTCTTTCTTCCTGATTTCCAATGCTTTTCTATAGTAAAATCATTAGCAATGTATTTACATTATACATGTAATATCGCCCAAATATCTGCCAAATCTCAAAGAAAAAGAAAAAGATCATTAGACGCTTAAACTCACATTAAAAATCGGTCCAAGTTATAGGAACACTCTTTATATATAATTGACCTATTTATGCTTGCATTAATTTCTAACCACTGATAATCCATTTCTTCCTGATTTCCAAAGCATTGCTATATAAAATCATTAGCAATGTATTTACATTATACATGTAATATATTTATATCATTAATGCTTAGATTAATTCCTGACCATGAACAATCACTTTCTTTATGATTTTCAACACATTCCTATAGTAAAATCATTAACAATGTACTTATATTATAAAGGGTATTTCATTAAGACGGATCAAAATCAGCCGTAAATAAATCAAAGTTATTGGTGAAAATTTATTTATTTCTCTATTGGATCATGTTATTTAAGTCATGGCATTTATGCGTGAAAAATAATATCGCCCAAATGTCCTAATCTGAAAGAAAAGAAAAAAAACTCATTAGATGCTTAAACTCACATTAAAAATCGGTCCAAGTTATAGGAACACTCCTTATATATAATAGACCTATTTATGCTTGCATTAATTCCTAACCACTGATAATCCATTTCTTCCTGATTTCCAAAGCATTGCTATATAAAATCATTAGCAATGTATTTACATTATACATGTAATGTACTTATACCAGTAATGCTTAGATTAATTCCTGACCATGAACAATCACTTTCTTTATGATTTTCAACACATTCCTATAGTAAAATCATTAACAATGTACTTAAATTATAAAATATATAATCCATCTTAATGAAACACCCTTTATTTACTACAAGTATATTAATGACCTCATCCCAGGTCTCATGTAATGATCAAGTAAGGGATTGTACTGAAAATCCAGTTCTTTATTCACTAAAATTAAAAGTAGCCATTGATTAATCATCGGCAACAAATTAATTATTGTCTTCTTATATAATATTTTTACAATGAATAACAACATCTGTATCAAATAAACTTAAAGTAAAGAATATAAAATTAATATTTCTTGATGATTAAAATAAAAGGAATAATAGTTAATTGTTAAAATGCTTCATTTAAAAAATGATGCCATGTTAAAAAAAAAAAATTACAAAAAAACTTGATTCAGAACAGATGATATTAAAATATTTTTCTATATATTTATTGTATGTTTAATTAAAGGCTGGCATGTACTAACCACCACCACAGCTAGAAGTGGAAGTAAACCTGATTGGGTACCCCAAGCAGTGCTTTGTGACCCTTACTATCTTATCAACATTTGCTTTTTTTTTCTACCTACATATATATATATATATATATATATATATATATATAATATAAACCTAAAGAGCCAGGCTCTTTAGGTTTATATTAGTGTTATACTGGAACACACCTATTCTATTGTTAATAGACTCTCCCACCTATAATAAGTAGGAGTAGTAGCAGTCGCTAAGTGGCTCAGTAGTTGGTCAGTCAGTCGATGTTGGATGACCGTTAGCCGGATATTAAAGTATCAGCTACCCCAACTAGATTACTGCATCATTAACTATTATTTCAAGTTCCTAACGTTTTGTATGTCGAACCTATTTTAGGAATACAAGCCACCACTGTGAAACTACTCTATAACAACTTGGCGACCAGGATTCAAACTCATACGGAGGAAGAAAAAAAATTTGTTCGCCATATGCAACAATTAGGTTTGCTCTACTTCGTGTATTGAGCACTTTACATAGTTGCCTTTACTCGTTTTGGGGGTACTTTTTTCTTTGGACTCTGAGCTTGAACTTTGGATGATTGTTTTTGCCTCAATTTCATGTTCTTAGTTCTTTTTTTTTTATTATTCCTCATTTTTCCTTTGGTACTAGTTTGTTCTACTACAAGCCGAAATACCTAAGGTTTTTTCCAAGTGAGTACTACCATTTATATATACATATACATATATATATATATATATATATATATATATATATATATATATATATATATATATAAATTAAACTAAACTAAGCACGGTTGACTATCAAAGGATCAAAAACTTTTGTGGATAATAATGCCATTCTAGGGTCTTGTTTTTTTGTCCAAATCCATAAGCTTGTTTGGCTCATGCTAAGCCTTAAAAATAGTTACTTTCACTAATTTGCAATACCTTAAAGTTTTAAAATGAATTGTTAAAAATGACAAATCTTTCTTGAAGCTTTCATTTTAGTTTTAATTGAAAGCTAAATGACTAAATTTACTATTTCCAGTTAGCAAAATACTCTGTGGTGTATTTCAAACAGAAATTATATTGATTGAAATCGATTTTTTTTTCAGTAAAATCGGCCATTTTGACACATTTGTAAACAAAAGTTAATTTTCCATTTTAAAAATTAAGTAAGTGGGTGAAACATATGTAAAAAAATACTTTTACCAAGATTTTTTAACCAAAAAATTTAAAAAATAATTTCATTCATTTGTGAATAAGTCATGAAAATTTCATAAAAATCTGACAATTATTTGAGTTTTTGAAGAATTTCTGGAATTAATGTGTTTTTCACCATAAAAAAGAGGCTAAAATTTGCTATACTAAAAATTAGTACATACACTGACACAAGAAAAACTAGTTTTTTAATCAAGTTTTCTAATATTCTAAAAAGGAGTAAAATATTTAATTCAATATCCAAAAAATACTTTAAGCCCTCCTCTTAAAAATAACATAAATATTTTGACATAAAAAACATTGTTTTCATAATGTTTGGAGCATTTTTTTATCATTGTATGCTTGTTTTTTTGTGATTTCATGGAGGTACCTACTTAAAAAAAAACTATATAATATTAACTATTTTTTTTATCCATAGGGTTGAATGTGTCAAATCTTTCAAATTTTTTAACAAGAAAAATCTTAAGTTGATGTTAAAAATTGACACAAACCATTGTTGATTTATTTGAGATGGAAAACATCACTTAGAGATATATTGTTGCCCTTGTCTTAAAGGGATACATGACACAAAAGAAGAAGATGAAATTAAATGATATTATATGGAAATATAATATAATATTATATATAATTATATGATGATCATGAAATAATAAAATTTTATGTAATTAAAAAATAATTATTAAATTAAATGAAATATGTAATATAATATAAAATCATAATATGATAATTATGAACATATAATTCAATAATTTTGTCTTTTAATGACATGTTAATAATGTTATCATAGTGTTATCATATTCTAGAAATAAATAACAATTATAGATACATCATGATTATATTTATTATGACATATGAAAGAATGTGAAATAATTGTACATTATTATGAAATAATTAATAATTACAATGCTCAATGTAAAATATTGTAAATTATGATATTGATTATAATATCAAATATAATGTTATTCATTAACTATGAAGCAATATACGAATTAAAACTGTTAAAAATAGAAGCTTCCAGATACATGGAAACATTCTGGATTACTTTGTGATAAAAAAGATACATTCTGGATTACTTTGTGGATGAAGAAAAGAGACATTCTGGATTACTTTGTGGATGAAGTCAAGAAACATTCTGGATTACATTTTGGATGAAGAAAAGAGATATTCTGGAGTATATTGTGGATGAAGTCAAGAGACATTCTGGATTACATTTTGGATGAAGAAAAGAGACATTCTGGATTACTTTGTGGATGAAGTCAAGAGACATTCTGGATTATATTGTGGATGAAGTCAAGAGACCTTCTGGATTACTTTGTGGATGAAGTCAAGAGACATTCTGGATTACTTTGTGGATGAAGAAAAGAAACATTCTGGATTGCATTTTGGATGAAGTCAAGAGACATTCTGAATTACATTGTGGATGAAGTCAAGAGACATTCTGGATTACTTTGTGGATGAAGAAAAGAAACATTCTGAATTACATTGTGGATGAAGTCAAGAGACATTCTGGATTACATTGTGGATGAAGTCAAGAGACATTCTGGATTACATTGTGAATGAAGAAAAGAATCATTCTGGATTACTTTGTGGATGAAGTCAAGAAGTCATATGATTACACTGTAAGAATCAAAGAAATTTACCAAAGGATGACTAAGACTAAGTATCATATGCCTTTGAATGGCATAAGTACTGAGCATGTTAACTTATGTCACATAGTCATAGATCACATGACATTAGTCTGTATCCTTTTGGTATTAGATTTTTGTTAGTAAAGAGACATTGCTTTCTACAATTAGATGTTTTCAGCAATAATAATAATAAGGTATATAAAAAAGTGTATAACAGGTTTAAAATAGCTTAAATTTGATCTGGCTAAAATAAATACTTCAGCATTTGAGACAAAATTAATTCTAATTCACCAAAAAACTATTATATACTATATGCTTATATTTAAGCTTAAATATTTAGACCCAAAACAACAAATATCTGAAAAAATTTTTTACAGAAAGTTCTAAATCGCTTTTCTGCAGTAGATGTTTTCTTTGTTAATTACCATAGAACTTTTTGCACACACACAAACTCTCTCTCTTTCACTCTCTTACATACACACATATGTATACACACAAAAAATAGATGTTCTTATAAAGAAGTAATGGAATTTTTTATTTATTGATTCAATAGGTTTTTAACAATTAAATGTTATTTTTAGTGGATACCCATATTTGAGTAGATGCTTCATTTTCAATTTTTAAGCAGTATATTTATTATCTTCTGCTGGCCTGAATATTTTAGAAATCTTATTAAAGAAAAATACATGTTCCCCAGCATATTTTTCATTAAAAACATATCTTGAATATTCAGGCCAGTAGATGATAATAAATATAATATTTAAAAATATAAAAAAAAATAAAACGGAGTGTTTACTCAAATATGGATATTCACTAAAATCAGTGTTTAGATATAAATATATATTTTATATATATATATAAATAATTAGGAGGGTTTGAAATAATCATAATTAAGTAATTCATTGAGTCTAGAAGAAACCTCAGCAGAAAGCACTGGACAGCCATTTTGTTCTATATTTAGGACTCATCAGTAGTGCACTTCCACTACTGAGAATTGAAACCTGAACAGTTATGATAGAAGGCAAATACCATACCAACTGTACCATATAATATATACGTAAGCAAGTTTCTGCTGTTAAATCAAGTTTATAATTTTATTTCAATTTTCTTCTTAGCCATTTCTTACATTCTATTCAATCGTTTTTGAATATTATCTACTGAGATAAGTGTTTTGCTTATTATTCAATGTTACAATTAGTGTAATTATTTCTAAGCAAAACCTAAGATAATCCTAAGGAGCCAGTCAAACCTACCTAGGTTTCACCTAAACGGATCTTCAGGATAAAGCTTTATCCTGAAGATCCATTTAGGTGATACCTACGTATGTTTGCCTGGCTTCATTCTTATATATATATATATATATATATATATATATATATATATATATATATATATATATATATATGTATGTCTTTCAAAATTTTAAAATTCCAGAAATGCTCATAAATGTTCATTCTCCATAATTTACGTAGACTTTTCAACTTCTTTCCTAGTTTTAAAGATTTTGTAAAACTAACAACATTTTACTTTCGTTTATAAATGCCCATCCCAAAATAAAATTCTTACATTTGCCTTAATAAAGCCCATCAGAGGACAAAACATTTTGGGTAAGATAAGTTTTCCTTTTGTCTTTATTCATACTGTCCTTTTACAAATATATTTTTAGGTATATCTGAATTTTTAGACACACCACCCCAGATAAAATACAAGGTAACCAAAAAAGTTCTGTCTGTTTTTTGATTAGTCATTGAATGAAGTTGAAATATATACGAAATTGCGTGTAGCAATTGTTTTCAAATTCGGACAGCTGGAAGTAGGAACATCAGACGTTATAAAAAAACACGCGCACCGTGCCCGGCCATCAGTTATAAGCCGGACAGCTGCGAGAAGGATGGAAGTGTCTAGAGATCTCGTACAGGGCTGTTTGCTTTATGACTTCAAAGTAGGCTTATCAGCAGCTGCATCAAGTCGCCGCATATGTCAAGCGTTTGGGGATAGTGCTGTGGATGAACGTAATGCAAGGCGTTGGTTTTGAAAATTCAAGTGGGGAGATTTGTCTCTCCGTAATGAGCCTCGCAGTGGACGACCACTGGTCTTGAATGACGGAGTCCCGAAGGCAGCCATTGAAGAGGACAGTAGTCTAATGTGTGGTGAACTTGCAAGACAGTTCAACGTTTCCGATGAAACAGTTAGACTTCACTTGCACTGCTTAGGTAAGACGTACAAACTGAGCAAGTGGGTTCCGCAAACGCTGTTGGAGGTCCACAAGGGACAACGAGTGGCAGCCTGCGTATCGCTGCTTTTTCGCCACCGTACCGCATCCATATTCAATCGAGCGC
Source organism: Acanthosepion pharaonis (assembly GCA_903632075.3). Lineage (NCBI taxonomy): Eukaryota > Metazoa > Mollusca > Cephalopoda > Sepiida > Sepiidae > Acanthosepion > Acanthosepion pharaonis. The sequence goes on from CAHIKZ030000268.1 coordinate 657,673, forward strand.
TTACCAGTGATGACAAATGGGTTCTGTAGGAAACTCCCATGCGTTCCAGATATTTGTTGTCTCTTCAGGATGCTGTCCCTCACACCGCAAGACCGCCTATGCACCCACGCAAGGTTATGCTTTGTGTCTTGTGGACAAGTCGTCAAGTGGTTTATTATGAACTGCTACCAATGGGCCAAACGGTCACTGGAGACCTATACTCGCAGCAACTGAAACATGTGCAACAGGCATTGCACCAGAATGAGCCAGCACTGGTGAATCGCAAAGGTGTGCTTTTCCTCCATGACAACGCCAGGGCGCATGTCACGCGAGTGGTCAAGGATACCATACAGTAACTTGGGTGGGAGACTTTGTGCCATCCACCTTATTCACCTGACTTTGCGCCATCCGATTACTACCTCTTCCACTCCTTGAATAATCATCTTCGTGGGAAATCCTTCACCAATGAAGCAGACTTGCGCAAAGCCTTCACGGACTTCTTTGCGTCAACCCCCCCTCCAAGTTCTACCGCAAGGGCATTGAACAGCTGGAGACACGTTGGCAGAAGGTGCTGGATGCCGATGGCAATTACTTCGAAGACTAAATAAAAGTTACACATATTGTGAAGCATTTTCTTTTTTTCCTTTAAAAACGGATAGAACGTTTTTGGTTACCTTGTATGTATATGTACACACATTCATACTTCTAGAATCAATCATGCCTTTAGTTGATGCAGATGAAAAGAGTAATAATGCTTTGAGTTACACCACATTTGATGATGAGAAGTGTTCAATACCCAAATGACAAAGCAAAGCCTCATAGTAACTTAAAAACCAGGCAAATATTCACAACACATGGCTAAACAACCTTGCTTCCCTACATACCACTCCTGTGAGACTTTCATTTGTTGGGACCCATGAAGCTAGCATACATTGGACAATGGTTCTCCAATTGTGATAAGATGAAAGATGTAACTCGCACATGACTATGTACAGACATAAAAAGCTTCTATAATGTTGGTTTACATATCCCTTTACAAAGATGGAATACTATTAACAAGAAATAAAGAAACTACACTGATTAAAAGGTTTAGAATTCTGAACTCATTGCCTTCTGTGCTTCTACTAGTAAATCTGTTGTACTCAAAGAACTGACATTACTTTTTGACTAACCCTCATACCCTGATTGAGAAAGAAGGAAATTGAATCTTGTGGCTTTTGTGTTCATTTTGGTAGCCTTTGTACTTCTACTAATAAACAAATGTAATTATAAAAGCAGACATTACTTTTTAATCAACTTTTATATTAGCAAATATTTGTTCGTGCCTGAAAAATCAAACACCTTTAAATTGGCTAAATCAAAAAAGTGGTTAGCTGAAAATAATTATAAGGACCATTAAAAGAAATAGACGAATCGTTTGAGACAAAACAATTTTCATTAATTTTCAAAGATATCTCACTTTAATGTTTTCAGATGTCCTGTGTAAAAACTAACTTTTAAGACATATTCTTTAAAATAGTTGACCAAGAATTAAGGACATATTTCATTACTTTACAAAAATGGGATTAATGGGATTAAATGAGGAACTGATTCTGTGCTAAAAAGAATATTAACATAATGCTTTCAGCTGACATGAATTGGAATCAATTGCTAGGTCTACTTCAAGGAAAGTTGGTTCATTGTATCATGCTAAACAATTTTTCTCTGCAGAATCTATCTTCTACATTTACAAATCTACCATTCATCTATGAATTCAATATTACTGCCACATCTAGTCAAGTGTATTTAGAGATCCTTGATAAAATCTAAATACAAATATGCAATGTTATTGGTATTGACCTGGCATTTTGGTTTCAGTCACTTTCCCTCACTATAATATAACTTCCCAGTGCTATTTCTATAAATATTTTCATGGCAATAATTCTGACGTGTTTTCCTCTTCAGTACCTAAAGATTGGAGGCAAGATCTCATTCTTTACAGATGAAATGGCTAGATGTAACTGTAAGTTCTATACTAGCAGCTTCTTCTATCACACTTCTCACTCGTGGAACTCTCTTCTAACTTCTTGCTTCCCAGTTAACTTCCACCTTCAAAAATTTAAATTCAGTGTCAATCGTGATCTTTTGTCTTCTTAATCCCAGTTCATTTACTGTTATCTTGAATTAAAAATTCACATTTAGTAACTCTTTTTGTCTTAGTAGCTTTATTTCCTTGCTTGGAGTGAAATGATTAAAAAAAAAGAAAAGATAGATACAAAGAGACTGAATTAGATAGATAGATAGATAGATAGATAGATAGATAGATAGATAGATAGATATGAACGAACTGAAATAGATAGATACATATGAACAGACTGAAATAGATAGATAGATGCAAAGATACTGAGAGATAGATAGATAGATAGATAGATAGATAGATAGATAGATAGATAGATAGATAGATAATTTTCACACTTCCAAAATGAAACTGACATTTTTAAGTGTCTTAGAGAAACTCTTGCTTTCTGTCCATATGGCTGATGCCAATATCCAGGGGAATGAGCTCATTGAACCTTCTTAGGCTAAGTTTTTCCATTGACATGAAGTAGAAAGATTATATTGAATCAATTGCTAGGTCTACTGCTTGGAAAGTTGGCTCATTGTGTCATGTCTTCAGAATTTTTCTAGCATATTTATAAGTCTACCATTCATCCATGCATTCAATATTTCAGGCATACTTGATGTAGTGCTTCTGCTAAGTATTTAGATATTCTTGATAAAATCTGAAGAAGATTTTGCAATGTTATCAGTTCTGACCTGGCACCTTGACTTCAGGCACTTGCAATGTAGCTCCTCTGAAATTTTTTATAAATAATTTCATGCTAATTGTTCTAATAAGCTTTCCTCTTTGGTATCTAGACTTTGAATTTAAGTGCAGTACAAGATTGGCAGCAAGTTCTCAACATCTTACAGTTGGCTACATGTAATCGTAAGTTCTATGCTAACAATTTCTTCTCTCATACTTCTTATTTATAGGACATTTTTCTGGCTTCTTGCTTTCAAGTCAACTTTGACCTTCAAAAATTTAAATCCAATGACAATTGTTATCTTCTGTTCACTTAATTCCAGGTCGTTTATTGTTCTCTCTCCTAAATAATGTGTTTTCTTATACTGTCATGAACTAACAAATAGTTCTTCCTTCAAATGATGACACTGTATCCCCATTAGGCAAACAATTCTTCTTTCAAATGATCATGGTGTACACCCTGTAATGCAAGTGGTTCTTCTTTCAAATGATCACAATGTATCCATTTTAAAGGAAAATGTTCTTCCTTCAAATGATCACGCTATATCCCCATTAAGCAAGCAGTTCTTTCTTCAAATGATAAAGATGTATCCCCGTTAAAGCAAACAATTCTTTTTTCAAATGATGTCATTGTATTCGCTTAAAGCAAACAGTTTTTCCTTCAAATGATGACGCTGTATCCCCTTTAAAGCAAGTGGTTCTTCTTTCAAATGATGACATATCTTCTTTAAAGCAATCAGTTCTTCTTTCAAATGATCATACTGCATCCACTTTAAAGCAAAAAGTTCTTCTTTGAAATGATCATACTGCATCCCTTTAAAACAACCAGTTCTTCTTTCAAATGATCATACTGCATCCCCTTTAAAACAAACAGTTCTTCTTTCAAATGATCATACTGCATCCTCTTTAAAACAAACAGTTCTTCTTTCAAATGATCATACTGCATCCCTTTAAAACAAACAGTTCTTCTTTCAAATGATCATATACTAAAACAAACAGTTCCAAATGATCTTTAAAACAAACAGTTCTTCTTTCAAATGATCATACTGCATCCTCTTTAAAACAAACAGTTCTTCTTTCAAATGATCATACTGCATCCCCTTTAAAACAAACAGTTCTTCTTTCAAATGATCATACTGCATCCCTTTAAAACAAACAGTTCTTTTTTTCAAATAATCATACTGCATCCCCTTTAAAACAAACAGTTCTTTCAAATTTCAAATAAAACAATCATTTTCAAATGCATCCCCTTTAAAACAAACAGTTCTTCTTTCAAATGATCATACTGCATCCCCTTTAAAACAAACAGTTCTTCTTTCAAATGATCATACTGCATTTTTAAAACAAACAGTTCTTCTTTCAAATGATCATACTGCATCCCCTTTAAAACAAACAGTTCTTCTTTCAAATGATCATACTGCATCCCTTTTAAAACAAACAGTTTCTTTCAAATGATTTTAAAAACAAAGTTCTTCTTTCAAATGACTGCATCCCCTTTAAAACAAACAGTTCTTTCTTTTCAAATGATCATACTGCATCCCCTTTAAAACAAACAGTTCTTCTTTCAAATGATCATACTGCATCCCTCTTTAAAACAAACAGTTCTTCTTTCAAATGATCATACTGCATCCCCTTTAAAGCAAACAGTTCTTCTTTCAAATGATCATACTGCATCCTTTTAAAAAAACAGTTCTTCTTTCAAATGATCATACTGCATCCCTTTTAAAACAAACAGTTCTTCTTTTCAAATGATCATACTGCATCCCCTTTAAAACAAACAGTTCTTCTTTCAAATGATCATACTGCATCCCCTTAAAAAACTGTTCAAAATGTTCTTCTTCTTTCAAATGATCATACTGCATCCCCTTTAAAACAAACAGTTCTTCTTTCAAATGATTACGCTGCATCCCCTTTAAAACAAACAGGTCTTCTTTCAAATGATCATACTGCATCCCCTTTAAAACAAACTGTTCTTCTTTCAAATGATCATCCCCTTTAAAGCATCCTTCTTTCAAATGAAACAAACAGTTCTTCTTTCAAATGATCATACTGCATCCCCTTTAAAACAAACAGTTCTTCTTTCAAATGATTACGCTGCATCCCCTTTAAAACAAACAGGTCTTCTTTCAAATGATCATACTGCATCCCCTTTAAAACAAACTGTTCTTCTTTCAAATGATCATACTGCATCCCCTTTAAAGCAAACAGTTCTTCTTTCAAATGATCATACTGCATCCCCTTTAAAACAAACAGTTCTTCTTTCAAATGATCATACTGCATCCCCTTTAAAACTTTAAAAACAGTTCTTCTTTCAAATGATCATACTGCATCCCCTTTAAAACAAACAGTTCTTCTTTCAAATGATCATACTGCATCCCCTTTAAAACAAAGTTTTCTTTCAAATAGTTCTTTAAAGCAACCAGTTCTTCTTTTCAAATGATTATACTGCATCCCTTTAAAAAACAAACAGTTCTTCTTTCAAATGATCATACTGCATCCCTTTTAAAACAAACAGTTCTTCTTTCAAATGATCATACTGCATCCCTTTAAAACAAACAGTTCTTCTTTCAAATGATCATACTGCATCCCTTTAAAACAAACAGTTCTTCTTTCAAATGATCATACTGCATCCCTTTAAAACAAACAGTTCTTCTTTCAAATGATTAAAACTGCATCTTCTTTAAAACAAACAGTTCTTCTTTTCAAATGATCATACTGCATCCCCTTTAAAACAAACAGTTCTTCTTTCAAATGATCATACTGCATCCTTTTTAAAACAAACAGTTCTTCTTTCAAATGATCATACTGCATCCCCTTTAAAACAAACAGTTCTTCTTTCAAATGATTATACTGCATCCCTTTAAAACAAAAGGTCTTCTTTCAAACAGTTCTTAAACAAACTGTTCTTCTTTCAAATGATCATACTGCATCCCCTTTAAAACAAACAGTTCTTCTTTCAAATGATCATACTGCATCCCCTTTAAAACAAACAGTTCTTTCTTTCAAATGATCATACTGCATCCCCTTTAAAACAAACAGTTCTTCTTTCAAATGATCATACTGCATCCCCTTTAAAACAAACAGTTCTTCTTTCAAATGATCATACTGCATCCCCTTTAAAACAAACAGTTCTTCTTTCAAATGATCATACTGCATCCCCTTTAAAACAAACAGTTCTTCTTTCAAATGATCATACTGCATCCCCTTTAAAACAAACAGTTCTTCTTTCAAATGATCATACTGCATCCTCTTTAAAACAAACAGTTCTTCTTTCAAATGATCATACTGCATCCCCTTTAAAACAAACAGTTCTTCTTTCAAATGATCATACTGCATCCCCTTTAAAACAAACAGTTCTTCTTTCAAATGATTATGCTGCATCCCCTTTAAAACAAACAGGTCTTCTTTCAAATGATCATACTGCATCCCCTTTAAAACAAACAGTTCTTCTTTCAAATGATCATACTGCATCCCCTTTAAAACAAACAGTTCTTCTTTCAAATGATCATACTGCATCCCCTTTAAAACAAACAGTTCTTCTTTCAAATGATTATACTGCATCCCTTTAAAACAAACAGTTCTTCTTTCAAATGATCATTAAACTGCATCTTCTTTAAAATCAAACTGTTCTTCTTTCAAATGATCATACTGCATCCCCTTTAAAGCAAACAGTTCTTCTTTCAAATGATCATATGCATCCCCTTTTAAAAAACAAACAGTTCTTCTTTCAATGATCATACTGCATCCCTTTAAAACAAACAGTTCTTCTTTCAAATGATCATACTGCATCCCTTTAAAACAAACAGTTCTTCTTTCAAATGATTATACTGCATCCCTTTAAAACAAACAGTTCTTCTTTCAAATGATCATACTGCATCCTCTTTCCAGTTCTTTTTTCAAAAACAAACAGTTCTTCTTTCTTTTTCAAAAATGATCATCCCCTTTGCAATCATCCTTTTCTTTGCAAAAAAAACAGTTCTTCTTTCAAATGATCATACTGCATCCCCTTTAAAACAAACAGTTCTTCTTTCAAATAATCATACTGCATCCCTTTTAAAACAAACAGTTCTTCTTTCAAATGATCATACTGCATCCCCTTTAAAACAAACAGTTCTTCTTTCAAATGATCATACTGCATCCCTTTAAAACAAACAGTTCTTCTTTCAAATGATCATACTGCATCCCTTTAAAACAAAAACAGTTCTTCTTTCAAATGATCATACTGCATCCTTTTTAAAACAAACAGTTCTTTCTTTCAAATAATAGGCTGCATCCCTTTAAAACAATCAGTTCTTCTTTCAAATGATCATACTGCATCCCTTTAAAGCAAATGATCAGTTCTTTTTCAAATGATCATACTGCATCCCTTTAAAACAAACAACAAATGAGTCCCCTTTAAACAAAAGTTCTTTTCAAATGATCATACTGCATCCCATTTAAAACAAAACAGTTCTTCTTTTAAATGATCATACTGCATCCCCTTTAAAACATCAGTTCTTCTTTCAAATAATCATACTGCATCCCCTTTAAAACAAACAGTTCTTCTTTCAAATGATCATACTGCATCCCCTTTAAAACAGTTCTTCTTTCAAATGATCATACTGCATCCCTTTAAAACAAAACAGTTCTTCTTTCAAATGATCATACTGCATCCCTTTAAAGCAAACAGTTCTTCTTTCAAATGCATCCCAAAACAAACAGTTCTTCATCCCCTTTAAAACAAACAGTTCTTCTTTTCAAATGATCATACTGCATCCCCTTTAAAACAAACAGTTCTTTTTCAAATGATCATACTGCATCCCCTTTAAAACAAACAGTTCTTCTTTCAAATGATCATACTGCATCCCCTTTAAAACAAACAGTTCTTCTTTCAAATGATCATGCTGCATCCCTTTAAACAAACAGTTCTTCTTTCAAATGATTATACTGCATCCCTTTAAAACAAACAGTTCTTCTTTCAAATGATCATACTGCATCCCTTTAAAACAAACAGTTCTTCTTTCAAATGATTATGCTGCATCCCCTTTAAAACAAACAGTTCTTCTTTCAAATAATCATACTGCATCCCCTTTAAAACAAATCAGTTCTTCTTTCAAATGATCATACTGCATCCCCCTTTAAAACAAAATTCAGTTCTTTTTCAAATGATTATGCTGCATCCTCTTTAAAACAAACAGGTCTTCTTTCAAATGATCATACTGCATCCCCTTTAAAACAAACAGTTCTTCTTTCAAAATAATCTTTAAACAAACTTTCAAATAATCCCATTTAAAGCAATCAGTTCTTCTTTCAAATGAGTATGCTGCATCCCCTTTAAAACAAACAGTTCTTCTTTCAAATGATCATACTGCATCCCCTTTAAAACAACCAGTTCTTCTTTCAAATGATCATACTGCATGCCCTTTAAAAGTCTTCTTTCAAAAAAAAGTTCTTCTTTCAAATGATCATGCTGCATCCCCTTTAAAACAAACAGTTCTTCTTTCAAATGATTATGCTGCATCCCCTTTAAAGCAATCAGTTCTTCTTTCAAATGATTATGCTGCATCCCCTTTAAAACAAACAGTTCTTCTTTCAAATGATCATACTGCATCCCCTTTAAAACAAACAGTTCTTCTTTCAAATGATCATACTGCATCCCCTTTAAAACAAACAGTTCTTCTTTCAAATGATCATACTGCATCCCCTTTAAAACAAACAGTTCTTCTTTCAAATGATCATACTGCATCCCCTTTAAAACAAACAGTTCTTCTTTCAAATGATCATACTGCATCCCCTTTAAAACAAACAGTTCTTCTTTCAAATGAGTTCATACTGCATGATCCCTTTAAAATAAAGTTCTTCTTTCAAATAATCATACTGCATCCCCTTTAAAACAAACAGTTCTTCTTTCAAATGATCATACTGCATCCCCTTTAAAACAAACAGTTCTTCTTTCAAATGATCATACTGCATCCCCTTTAAAACAAACAGTTCTTCTTTCAAATGATCATACTGCATCCCCTTTAAAACAAACAGTTCTTCTTCAAATGATCAAATGCATCCTCTTTAAAACAAACAGTTCTTCTTTCAAATGATCATCCATCCCTTTAAAACAAACAGGTCTTCTTTCAAATGATCATACTGCATCCCCTTTAAAACAAACAGTTCTTCTTTCAAATGATCATACTGCATCCTCTTTAAAACAAACAGGTCTTCTTTCAAATGGTCATACTGCATCCCCTTAAAAAAAACAGTTCTTCTTTCAAATAATCATACTGCATCCTCTTTAAAACAAACAGTTCTTCTTTCAAATGATTATACTGCATCCACTTTAAAACAAACAGTTCTTCTTTCAAATGATTATGCTGCATCCCTTTAAAACAAACAGTTCTTCTTTTCAAATAATCATACTGCATCCCCTTTAAAACAAAAGTTCTTCTTTCAAATGATCATACTGCATCCCCTTTAAAACAAACAGTTCTTTCAAATGATCATACTGCATCCCTTTAAAAAAACAGTTCTTCTTTCAAATGATCATACTGCATCCCCTTTAAAGCAATCAGTTCTTCTTTCAAATAATCATACTGCATCCCCTTTAAAGCAATCAGTTCTTCTTTCAAATGATCATACTGCATCCCCTTTAAAACAAACAGTTCTTCTTTCAAATGATCATACTGCATCCCCTTTTAAAACAAACAGTTCTTCTTTCAAATGATCATACTGCATCCCCTTTAAAACAAACAGTTCTTCTTTCAAATGATTATACTGCATCCCCTTTAAAACAAACAGTTCTTCTTTCAAATGATTATGCATCCCCTTTAAAACAAACAGTTCTTCTTTCAAATGATCATACTGCATCCCCTTTAAAACAAACAGTTCTTCTTTCAAATGATCATATTGCATCCCTTTAAAACAAACAGTTCTTCTTTCAAATGATCATACTGCATCCTCTTTAAAACAAACAGTTCTTCTTTCAAATGATCATACTTCTTCTTTTCAGTTCTTCTTTCAGTTCATACTGCATCCCCCTTTAAAACAAAATTCTTCTTTCATACTGCATCCCCTTTAAAACAAACAGTTCTTCTTTCAAATGATCATACTGCATCCCCTTTAAAACAAACAGTTCTTCTTTCAAATGATCATATTGCATCCCTTTAAAACAATCAGTTCTTCTTTCAAATGATCATACTGCATCCCCTTTAAAACAAACAGTTCTTCTTTCAAATGATCATACTGCATCCCTTTAAAACAAACAGTTCTTCTTTCAAATGATCATACTGCATCCCTTTAAAACAAACAGTTCTTTCTTTCAAATGATCATACTGCATCCCCTTTAAAACAACCAGTTCTTCTTTCAAATGATCATACTGCATCCCCTTTAAAACAAACAGTTCTTCTTTCAAATGATCATACTGCATCCCCTTTAAAACAAACAGTTCTTCTTTCAAATGATCATATTGCATCCCCTTTAAAACAAACAGTTCTTCTTTCAAATGATCATACTGCATCCCCTTTAAAGCAATCAGTTCTTCTTTCAAATGATTATGCTGCATCCCATTTAAAGCAAACAGTTCTTCTTTCAAATGATCATACTGCATCCCCATTTTTCTTTTCAAATAAAATACAAACCCTTTTCAAACAGTTCTTCTTTCAAATAATCATACTGCATCCCCTTTAAAGCAATCAGTTCTTCTTTCAAATGATTATACTGCATCCCCTTTAAAACAAACAGTTCTTCTTTCAAATGATCATACTGCATCCCCTTTAAAACAAACAGTTCTTCTTTCAAATGATCATACTGCATCCTCTTTTAAAACAAGCTTTCAAAGTTCTTCTTTCAAATGATCATACTGCATCCCCTTTAAAACAAACAGTTTCTTCTTTTTCAAATGATCATGCACTGCAGTCCTTCTTTTTTCAAATTATGCTGCATCCCCTTTAAAACAAAGTTCTTCTTTCAAATGATTATACTGCATCCCCTTTAAAACAAACAGTTCTTCTTTCAAATGATTATACTGCATCCCTTTTTAAAACAAACAGTTCTTTTTTTTCAAATTCTGCATCCCCCTTTAAAAAATGATCATACTGCATCCCTTTAAAACAATCAGTTCTTCTTTCAAATGGGTATACTGCATCCCCTTTAAAACAAACAGTTCTTCTTTCAAATGATCATACTGCATCCCCTTTAAAACAAACAGTTCTTCTTTCAAATGATCATACTGCATCCCCTTTAAAACAAAGTTCTTCTTTCTTTTTAAAAACAATCAGTTCTTCTTTCAAATGATCATACTGCATCCCCTAAAAACAAACAGTTCTTCTTTCAAATAATCATACTGCATCCCTTTAAAACAAACAGTTCTTCTTTCAAATGATCATACTGCATGCCCTTTAAAACAAACAGTTCTTCTTTCAAATGATCATACTGCATCCCCTTTAAAACAAACAGTTCTTCTTTCAAATGATCATACTGCATCCCCTTTAAAACAAACAGTTCTTCTTTTCAAATGATCATACTGCACTGCATCCTTTTAAAACAAACAGTTCTTCTTTCAAACAGTCATACTGCATCCCTTTAAAACAAACAGTTCTTCTTTCAAATGATCATACTGCATCCTCTTTAAAACAAACAGGTCTTCTTTCAAATGATCATACTGCATCCCCTTTAAAACAAACAGTTCTTCTTTCAAATGATCATACTGCATCCTCTTTAAAACAAACAGGTCTTCTTTCAAATGATCATACTGCATCCCCTTTAAAAAAAACAGTTCTTCTTTCAAATGATCATACTGCATCCCTTTAAAACAAACAGGTCTTCTTTCAAATGTTCATACTGCATCCCCTTTAAAACAAACAGTTCTTCTTTCAAATGATCATACTGCATCCCTTTTAAAACAAACAGTTCTTCTTTTCAAATGATCATACTGCATCCCCTTTAAAACAAACAGTTCTTCTTTCAAATGATCATACTGCATCCCCTTTAAAACAAACAGTTCTTCTTTCAAATGATCATACTGCATCCTTTAAAACAAACAGTTCTTCTTTCAAATGATCATACTTGCATCCCTTTTTAAAACAAACAGGTTCTTCTTTCAAATGATCATACTGCATCCCCTTTAAAAAAACAGTTCTTCTTTCAAATAATCATACTGCAACCCCTTTTAAAATCCCCTTTAAAACAGTTCTTTCTTTCAAATGATTATGCTGCATCCCCTTTAAAAAACAAACAGTTCTTCTTTTCAAATGATCATACTGCATCCCTTAAAACAATCAGTTCTTCTTTCAAATGATCATACTGCATCCCTTTAAAACAAACAGTTCTTCTTTCAAATGAATCTGCATCCTTTTAAAAAAACAGTTCTTCTTTCAAAATCATGCATCCCTTTAAAAGCAATCAGTTCTTCTTTCAAATGATTATGCTGCATCCCCTTTAAAACAAAACAGTTCTTCTTTCAAATGATCATGCTGCATCCCCTTTAAAACAAACAGTTCTTCTTTCAAATGATCATACTGCATCCCCTTTAAAACAATCAGTTCTTCTTTCAAATGATCATAATGCATCCCTCTTTAAAACAAACAGTTCTTCTTTCAAATGATCATACTGCATCCCCTTTAAAACAAACAGTTCTTCTTTCAAATGATCATACTGCATCCCCTTTAAAACAAACAGTTCTTCTTTCAAATGATCATGCTGCATCCCTTTAAAACAAACAGTTCTTTTCTTTCAAATGATCATAATAATCATCCCTTTAAAAACAAAGTTCTTCTTTTCAAATGATCATACTTCCTCCTTTAAAACAAAGTTCTTCTTTCAAATATCATACTGCATCCCTTTAAAACAAACAGTTCTTCTTTCAAATGATCATACTGCATCCCTTTAAAACAAACAGTTCTTCTTTCAAATGATCATACTGCATCCTCTTTAAAACAAACAGTTCTTCTTTCAAAAATCATACTGCATCCCCTTTAAAAAATCAGTTCTTCTTTCAAAAACATCCTCTTTAAAAAAACAGTTCTTCTTTCAAATGATCATACTGCATCCCTTTAAAACAAACAGTTCTTCTTTCAAATGATCATACTGCATCCCCTTTAAAACAAACAGTTCTTCTTTCAAATGATCATACTGCATCCCTTTAAAACAAACAGTTCTTCTTTCAAATGATCATACTGCATCCCTTTAAAACAAACAGTTCTTCTTTCAAATGATCATACTGCATCCCCTTTAAAAAACAGTTCTTCTTTCAAATGATTTCTTTCAAACAAACATATTTCAAATGCATCCCCTTTAAAACAAACAGTTCTTCTTTCAAAATGATCATAATCTGCATCCCCTTTAAAACAAACAGTTCTTCTTTCAAATAATCATGCTGCATCCCCTTTAAAACAAAACAGTTCTTCTTTCAAATGATCATACTGCATCCCCTTTAAAACAAACAGTTCTTCTTTTCAAATGATCATCATCCCCTTTAAATTGCAGTTCTTCTTTCAAAAATCCAAACAGTTCTTCTTTCAAATGATACTGCATCCCTTTAAAGCAATCAGTTCTTCTTTCAAAAATGATCATACTCGAAAACAATCAGTTCTTTTAAAACCAATCAGTTCTTCTTTCAAATGATTATCTTTTAAAAAAAACAGTTCTTCTTTCAAATGATCATACTGCATCCCTTTTAAAACAAACAGTTCTTCTTTCAAATGATCATACTGCATCCTTTCAAAAAACAAACAGTTCTTCTTTCAAATGATCATACTGCATCCCTTTAAAACAAACAGTTCTTCTTTCAAATGATCATACTGCATCCCCTTTAAAACAAAGTTCTTCTTTCAAATAATCATATTGCATCCCCTTTAAAGCAATCAGTTCTTCTTTCAAATGATTATGCTGCATCCCCTTTAAAGCAATCAGTTCTTCTTTCAAATGATTATGCTGCATCCCCTTTAAAACAAACAGTTCTTTTTTTCAAATGATCATATTTGCATCCCCTTTTAAACAAACAGTTCTTCTTTCAAATGATCATACTGCATCCCTTTAAAACAAACAGTTCTTCTTTCAAATGATCATACTGCATCCCCTTTTAAAACAAACAGTTCTTCTTTCAAATGATCATACTGCATCCCCTTTAAAACAAACAGTTCTTCTTTCAAATGATCATACTGCATCCCCTTTAAAACAAACAGTTCTTCTTTCAAATGATTATACTGCATCCCCTTTAAAACAAACAGTTCTTCTTTTCAAATGATCATACTGCATCCCCTTTAAAACAAAAATGATCATACTGCATCCCTTTAAAACAAACAGTTCTTCTTTCAAATGATTATACTGCATCCCTTTAAAACAAACAGTTCTTCTTTCAAATGATCATACTGCATCCCCTTTAAAACAAACAGTTCTTCTTTCAAATGATCATACTGCACTTTAAAACAAACAGTTCTTCTTTCAAAAAATCTTTAAAACAAACAGTTCTTCTTTCAAATGATCATACTGCATCCCCTTTTAAAACAAACAGTTCTTCTTTCAAATGATCATACTGCATCCCCTTTAAAACAAACAGTTCTTCTTTCAAATGATCATACTGCATCCTCTTTAAAACAAACAGTTCTTCTTTCAAATGATCATATTGCATCCTCTTTAAAACAAACAGTTCTTCTTTCAAATGATCATACTGCATCCCCTTTAAAACAAACAGTTCTTCTTTCAAATGATCATACTGCATCTTTTAAAGCAAACAGTTCTTCTTTCAAATGATCATACTGCATCCTCTTTAAAACAAACAGTTCTTCTTTCAAATGATCATACTGCATCCCCTTTAAAACAAACAGTTCTTCTTTCAAATGATCATACTGCATCCCCTTTAAAACAAACAGTTCTTCTTTCAAAAAACAATCGTTTAAAACAAGTTCTTCTTTCAAATGATCATACTGCATCCCCTTTAAAACAAACAGTTCTTCTTTCAAATGATCATACTGCATCCCTTTAAAACAAACAGTTCTTCTTTCAAATGATCATACTGCATCCCCTTTAAAACAAACAGTTCTTCTTTCAAATGATCATTTAAAACAAACAGTTCTTCTTTCTGCAACCTCTTCAACTTCTTTCAAATGATCATACTGCATCCCCTTTAAAATAAAGTTCTTCTTTCAAATAATCATACTGCATCCCCTTTAAAGCAATCAGTTCTTCTTTCAAATGATTATGCTGCATCCCCTTTAAAACAAACAGTTCTTCTTTCAAATGATCATACTGCATCCCCTTTAAAACAAACAGTTCTTCTTTCAAATGATCATACTGCATAAAACCAGTTCTTTTTCAAAAAACAAACAGTTCTTCTTTCAAATGATCATACTGCATCCCCTTTAAAGCAATCAGTTCTTCTTTCAAATGATCATACTGCATCCTCTTTAAAACAAACAGGTCTTCTTTCAAATGATCATATTGCATCCTTTAAAACAAACAGTTCCTTTCAAAAAAAAATCAGTTCTTCTTTCAAATGATTATGCTGCATCCCTTTAAAACAAACACTTCTTCTTTCAAATGATCATACTGCATCCCTTTAAAACAAACAGTTCTTCTTTCAAATGATCATACTGCATCCCTTTAAAAAAACAGTTCTTCTTTCAAATAATCATACTGCATCCCCTTTAAAGCAAACAGTTCTTCTTTCAAATGATGCATCCCCTTTGCATCCCCTTTAAAACAATCAGTTCTTCTTTCAAATGATCATACTGCATCCCTTTAAAAACAAACAGTTCTTCTTTTTCAAATGATCATACTGCATCCCTTTAAAACAAACAGTTCTTCTTTCAAATAATCAAATATAATGCATCCCTTTAAAGCAATCAGTTCTTCTTTCAAATGATTATGCTGCATCCCCTTTAAAACAAACAGTTCTTCTTTCAAATGATCATACTGCATCCCCTTTAAAAAAACAGTTCTTCTTTCAAATGATCATACTGCATCCCCTTTAAAACAAACAGTTCTTCTTTCAAATGATCATACTGCATCCCCTTTAAAACAAACAGTTCTTCTTTCAAATGATCATACTGCATCCCCTTTAAAGCAAACAGTTCTTCTTTCAAATGATTATGCTGCATCCTCTTTAAAACAAACAGTTCTTCTTTCAAATGATTATACTGCATCCTCTTTAAAACAAACAGTTCTTCTTTCAAATGATCATACTGCATCCCCTTTAAAACAAACAGTTCTTCTTTCAAATGATCATACTGCATCCTCTTTAAAACAAACAGTTCTTCTTTCAAATGATCATACTGCATCCCCTTTAAAACAAACAGTTCTTCTTTCTTTCAAATGATCATACTGCATCCCCTTTAAAACAAACAGTTCTTCTTTCAAATGATCATACTGCATCCCTTTTAAAAACAAACAGTTCTTCTTTCAAATGATCATACTGCATCCCCTTTAAAACAAACAGTTCTTTTTCAAATGATCATACTGCATCCCCTTTAAAACAAACAGTTCTTCTTTCAAATGATCATACTGCATCCCCTTTAAAACAAACAGTTCTTCTTTCAAATGATGCATCCCTTTAAAATAACAGTTCTTCTTTCAAATGCATCCCCTTTAAAACAAACAGTTCTTCTTTCAAATGATCATACTGCATCCCCTTTTAAAACAAACTGTTCTTCTTTCAAATGATCATACTGCATCCCCTTTAAAACAAACAGTTCTTCTTTCAAATGATCATACTGCATCCTTTTTTAAAACAAACAGTTCCTTTTTCAAATGATTTGCATCCCCTTTAAACAAACAGTTCTTCTTTCAAATGATCATACTGCATCCCAACAAACAGTTCTTCTTTCAAATGATCATACCATCCCATTTAAAAAAACAGTTCTTCTTTCAAATGATTATACTGCATCCCTTTAAAACAAACAGTTCTTCTTTCAAATGATCATACTGCATCCCCTTTAAAACAAACAGTTCTTCTTTCAAATGATCATGCTGCATCCCTTTAAAACAAACAGTTCTTCTTTCAAATGATCATACTGCATCTTCTTTCAAATTTAAAACAAACAGTTCTTCTTTCAAATGATCATACTGCATCCCCTTTAAAAAAATCAGTTCTTTTTTCAAATGATTATACTGCATCCCCTAAAACAAACAGTTCTTCTTTCAAATGATCATACTGCATCCCTTTTAAAACAAACAGTTCTTCTTTCAAATGATCATACTGCATCCCCTTTAAAACAAACAGTTCTTCTTTCAAATGATCATACTGCATCCCCTTTAAAACAAACAGTTCTTCTTTCAAATGATCATACTGCATCCCCTTTAAAGCAAACAGTTCTTCTTTCAAATGATCATACTGCATCCTCTTTAAAACAACCAGTTCTTCTTTCAAATGAACATACTGCATCCCTTTAAAAAAACAGTTCTTCTTTCAAATGATCATACTGCATCCCCTTTAAAACAAACAGTTCTTCTTTCAAATGATCACGCTGCATCCCTTTAAAACAAAACAGTTCTTCTTTCAAATGATCATACTGCATCCCCTTTTAAACAAACAGTTCTTCTTTCAAATGATTATGCTGCATCCCCTTTAAAAACAAACAGTTCTTCTTTCAAATGATCATATTGCATCCCCTTTAAAACAAACAGTTCTTCTTTCAAATGATCATGCTGCATCCCCTTTCCCTTCTTTAAAAATCCTGCAAAAAAAAAGTTCTTCTTTCAAATGATCATACTGCATCCCTTTAAAGCAAACAGTTCTTCTTTCAAATGATCATACCATCCCTTTAAAACAAACAGTTCTTTTTCTTTCAAATGATCATATTGCATCCCTTTAAAAACAAACAGTTCTTCTTTCAAATGATCATATCCCTTTTAAAAACAAACATCCCCTTTCAAATTAAAACAAAGCAAACAGTTCTTCTTTTTCAAATGATCATATCATACTAAAACAAACAGTTCCCAAATTTAATCCTTTAAAACAGTTCTTCTTTTTCAAATGATCATACTGCATCCCCTTTAAAACAACCAGTTCTTCTTTCAAATGATCATACTGCATCCCCTTTAAAAAAACACAAAAGTTCTTCTTTCAAAATCTTCTTTCAAATGCATCCCCTTTAAAACAAACAGTTCTTCTTTCAAATGATTATACTGCATCCCTTTAAAACAAACAGTTCTTCTTTCAAATGATCATACTGCATCCCCTTTAAAACAAACAGTTCTTCTTTCAAATGATCATACTGCATCCCCTTTAAAACAAACAGTTCTTCTTTCAAATGATTATCATCTCTTTGCATCCTTTCTTTAAAACAAAACAGTTCTTCTTTCAAATGATCATACTGCATCCCCTTTAAAACAAACAGTTCTTCTTTCCAAATGATCATACTGCATCCCCTTTAAAACAAACAGTTCTTCTTTCAAAATGAGTTCTTCTTTCAAATAAGTATGCTGCATCCCCTTTAAAACAATCAGTTCTTCTTTCAAATGATCATACTGCATCCCCTTTTAAAACAAATCAGTTCTTCTTTCAAATGATCATACTGCATCCCCTTTAAAACAAACAGTTCTTCTTTCAAATGATCATATTGCATACTGCAATCAGTTCCTTTTAAACAAACAAACAGTTCTTCTTTCAAATGATTATGTTGCATCCCTTTAAAACAAACAGTTCTTCTTTCAAATGATCATACTGCATCCCCTTTAAAACAAACAGTTCTTCTTTCAAATGATACTGCATCCCTGCATCATACTGCATCCCTTTAAAACAAACAGTTCTTCTTTCAAATGATCATACTGCATCCCCTTTAAAACAAACAGTTCTTCTTTCAAATGATCATACTGCATCCCCTTTAAAACAAAAAGTCTTCTTCTTTCAAATGATCATACTGCATCCCTTTAAAACAAACAGTTCTTCTTTCAAATGATCATACTGCATCCCTTTAAAACAAACAGTTCTTTTTTCAAATGATCATACTGCATCCCCTTTAAAACCAAACAGTTCTTCTTTCAAATGATTATACTGCATCCCCTTTAAAGCAAACAGTTCTTTTTTCTTTCAAATGATTATGCTGCATCCCTTTAAACAAACAGTTCTTCTTTCAAATGATCATACTGCATCCCCTTTAAAACAAACAGTTCTTCTTTTCAAATAATCATACTGCATCCCCTTTAAAACAAACAGTTCTTCTTTCAAATGATCATACTGCATCCCCTTTAAAGCAAACAGTTCTTCTTTCAAATGATTATGCTGCATCCCCTTTACAACAAACAGTTCTTTCTTTCAAAATGATCATGCTGCATCCCCTTTAAAACAAACAGTTCTTCTTTCAAATGATCATACTGCATCCCCTTTTAAACAAACAGTTCTTCTTTTCAAATGATCATACTGCATCCCCTTAAAGCAAGTTCTTCTTTCAAATGATCATATTGCATCCCCTTTAAACAATCAGTTCTTCTTTCAAATGATCATACTGCATCCCTTTTAAAACAAACAGTTCTTCTTTCAAATGATCATACTGCATGCATCCCTTTAATATAGTCACTGCAAACAGTTCTTCTTTCAAATGATCATATTGCATCCCCTTTAAAACAAACAGTTCTTCTTTCAAATGATCATACTGCATCCCCTTTAAAACAAACAGTTCTTCTTTCAAATGATCATACTGCATCCCCTTTAAAACAAACAGTTCTTCTTTTTCAAATGATCATACTGCATCCCCTTTAAAACAAAGTTCTTCTTTCAAATGATTATACTGCATCCCCTTTAAAAAAAACAGTTCTTCTTTCAAATGATTATACTGCATCCCTTTTTAAAACAAGAGGTCTTCTTTCAAATGATCATACTGCATCCCCTTTAAAAAAAAACAGTTCTTCTTTCAAATGATCATACTGCATCCCCTTTAAAACAAACAGTTCTTTCTTTCAAATGATCATACTGCATCCCTTTAAAAAAAAACAGTTCTTCTTTCAAATGATCATACTGCATCCCTTTTAAAAAAAACAGTTCTTCTTTCAAATGATCATACTGCATCCCCTTTAAAACAAACAGTTCTTCTTTCAAATGATTATACTGCATCCCCTTTAAAAAACAGTTCTTCAAATTTCAAATGATCATACTTCGCATCCCTTTAAAACAAACAGTTTTTCTTTCAAATTATCATACTGCATCCCCTTTAAAACAAACAGTTCTTCTTTCAAATGATCATACTGCATCCCCTTTAAAACAATCAGTTCTTCTTTCAAATGATCATACTGCATCCCCTTTAAAACAAACTGTTCTTCTTTCAAATGATCATACTGCATCCCCTTTAAAACAAACAGTTCTTCTTTCAAATGATCATACTGCATCCCCTTTAAAAAAAACAGTTCTTCTTTCAAATGATAATCATACTGCATCCCCTTTAAAACAAACAGTTCTTCTTTCAAATAATCATACTGCATCCCTTTAAACAAACAGTTTTTTCTTTCAAATGATCATAAAACAAACATTTCTTCTTTCAAACTTTTAAAACAAACAGTTCTTCTTTCAAATGATCATACTGCATCCCTTTAAAAAAAAAGTTCTTCTTTAAAAAATGATTATACTGCATCCCCTCAAATAATGCAAAACAAACAGTTCTTCTTTCAAATGATCATACTGCATCCCTTTAAACAAACAAACAGTTCTTCTTTCAAATGATCATACTGCATCCCTTTTAAAACAAACAGTTCTTCTTTTTCAAATGATCATACTGCATCCTTTAAAACAAACAGTTCTTCTTTCAAATAATCATACTGCATCGCCTTTAAAGCAATCAGTTCTTCTTTCAAATGATTATACTGCATCCCCTTTAAAACGAAACAGTTCTTCTTTCAAATGATCATACTGCATCCCCTTTAAAACAAACAGTTCTTCTTTCAAATGATCATACTGCATCCCCTTTAAAACAAACAGTTCTTCTTTCAAATGATCATACTGCATCCCTTTAAAACAAACAGTTCTTCTTTCAAATGATCATACTGCATCCCCTTTAAAACAAACAGTTCTTCTTTCAAATGATCATACTGCATCCTTTTTAAAATCAAAACAAAAGTTCTTCTTTCAAATGATCATACTGCATCCTCTTTAAAACAAACAGGTATTCTTTCAAATGATCATACTGCATCCCCTTTGAAAAAAACAGTTCTTCTTTCAAATGATTATGCTGCATCCTCTTTAAAACAAACAGGTCTTCTTTCAAATGATCATACTGCATCCCCTTTAAAACAAACAGTTCTTCTTTCAAATGATCATACTGCATCCCCTTTAAAGCAAACAGTTCTTCTTTCAAATGATCATACTGCATCCCCTTTAAAACAAACAGTTCTTCTTTCAAATGATCATACTGCATCCCCTTTAAAACAAACAGTTCTTCTTTCAAATGATCATACTGCATCCCCCTTTAAAACAAACAGTTCTTTCTTTCAAATGATCATACTGCATCCCCTTTAAAACAAACAGTTCTTCTTTTTCAAATGATCATACTGCATCCCCTTTTAAAACAAACAGTTCTTCTTTCAAATGATCATACTGCATCCCCTTTAAAACAAACAGTTCTTCTTTCAAATGATCATGCTGCATCCTTTAAAACAAACAGTTCTTCTTTCAAATGATCATACTGCATCCCTTTAAAACAAACAGTTCTTCTTTCAAATGATCATACTGCATCCCTTTAAAACAAACAGTTCTTCTTTCAAATGATCATACTGCATCCCTTTTAAAACAAACAGTTCTTCTTTCAAATAATTGCATCCTTTAAAGCAATCAGTTCTTCTTTCAATGATCATACTGCATCCCCTTTAAAACAAACAGTTCTTCTTTCAAATGATCAATGATCAAACAGTGCATCCAAATGATCATTGCATCCCCTTTAAAACAAACAGTTCTTCTTTCAAATGATCATACTGCATCCCTTTTAAAGCAAACAGTTCTTCTTTCAATGATCATACTGCATCCTCTTTAAAACAAACAGTTCTTCTTTCAAATGATCACATTGCATCTTTAAACAAACAGTTCTTCTTTTCAAAAATCATACTGCATCCCTTTAAAACAAACAGTTCTTCTTTCAAATGATCATACTGCATCCCCTTTAAAACAAAAAGTTCTTCTTTCAAATGATCATACTGCATCCCCTTTAAAACAAAACAGTTCTTCTTTCAAATGATCATATTGCATCCTTTTTAAAACAAACAGTTCTTCTTTCAAATGATCATACTGCATCCCTTTTAAAAACAAACAGTTCTTTCTTTCAAATGATTATACTGCATCCCTTTAAAAAAAATGTTCTTCTTTCAAATGATCATACTGCATCCCCTTTAAAAACAAACAGTTCTTCTTTTCAAATGATCATACTGCATCCCCTTTAAAACAAACAGTTCTTCTTTCAAATGATCATACTGCATCCCCCTTAAAAACAAACAGTTCTTCTTTCAAATGATCATACTGCATCCCCTTTAAAAGCAAACAGTTCTTCTTTTCAAATGATCATACTGCATCCCTTTAAAACAAACAGTTCTTCTTTCAAATGATCATACTGCATCCCCTTTAAAACAAACAGTTCTTCTTTCAAATGATCATACTGCATCCCCTTTAAAACAAACAGTTCTTCTTTCAAATGATCATACTGCATCCCCTTTAAAACAAAAGTTCTTCTTTCAAATGATCATACTGCATCCCCTTTAAAACAAACAGTTCTTTTTCAAATGATCATACTGCATCCCCTTTAAAACAAACAGTTCTTTTTCTTTCAAATGATTATACTGCATCCTTTAAAAAAAAACTTTCAAAAACATTTTCTTCTTTCAAATGATCATACTGCATCCCCTTTAAAATCCGTTCTTCTTTCAAAAAGCATCCCCTCTTTAAAACAAACAGTTCTTTCTTTCAAATGATCATACTGCATCCCTTTAAAAAAAAAGTTTCTTCTTTCAAATGATCATACTGCATCCTTTAAAACAAACAGTTCTTCTTTCAAATGATCATGTTGCATCCCTTTTAAAATAAAAACAGTTCTTCTTTCAAATGATCATACTGCATCCCTTTTAAACAAACAGTTCTTCTTTCAAATGATTATACTGCATCCCTTTAAAACAAACAGTTCTTTCTTTCAAATGATCATACTGCATCCCTTTTAAAACAAACAGTTCTTTCTTTCAAATGATCATACTGCATCCTCTTTAAAACAAACAGTTCTTCTTTCAAATGATTATCCCTTTAAACTGCATCCCTTTTAAAACAAACAGTTCTTCTTTCAAAATCATACTGCATCCCTTTAAAACAAACAGTTCTTCTTTCAAATGATCACTGCATCCTCTTTTTAAAACAAACAGTTCTTCTTTCAAATGATCATACTGCATCCCTTTTAAAAAAACAGTTCTTCTTTCAAATAATAATACTGCATCCCCTTTAAAGCAATCAGTTCTTCTTTCAAATGATCATACTGCATCCTCTTTAAAACAAACAGGTCTTCTTTCAAATGATCATACTGCATCCCCTTTAAAAAAAACAGTTCTTCTTTCAAATAATCATACTGCATCCTCTTTAAAACAAACAGTTCTTCTTTCAAATGATCATACTGCATCCTCTTTAAAACAAACAGTTCTTCTTTCAAATGATCATACTGCATCCTCTTTAAAAAAAACAGTTCTTCTTTCAAATGATCATGCTGCATCCCCTTAAAAAAACAGTTCTTCTTTCAAATGATCATACTGCATCCCTTTAAAACAAACTGTTCTTCTTTCAAATGATTATGCTTCATCCCCTTTTAAAACAAACAGGTCTTTTTCTTTCAAATGATCATACTGCATCCCCTTTTAAACAAAAGTTCTTCTTTCAAATGATCATACTGCATCCCTTTAAAGCAAACAGTTTCTTCTTTCAAATGATCATACTGCATCCCTTTTAAAACAAACAGTTCTTCTTTCAAATGATCATACTGCATCCCCTTTAAAACAAACAGTTCTTCTTCTTTCAAATGATCAAATTGCATCCTTTCAAATAAATGCATCCCTTTAAAGCAAGTTCTTTTCAAATAATCATACTGCATCCCCTTTAAAGCAATCAGTTCTTCTTTCAAATGATCATACTTTGCAATCCCTTTAAAAGCAAACAGTTCTTCTTTCAAATGATTATACTGCATCCCCTTTAAAACAAACAGTTCTTCTTTTCAAATGATCATACTGCATCCCCTTTAAAACAAACAGTTCTTCTTTCAAATGATCATACTGCATCCTTTTAAAAAAACAGTTCTTCTTTCAAATGATCATACTGCATCCTATAAAACAAAGTTCTTTTAAAACAAACAGTTCTTCTTTCAAATGATCATACTGCATCCCCTTTAAAACAAACAGTTCTTCTTTCAAATGATCATACTGCATCCCTTTAAAACAAACAGTTCTTCTTTCAAATGATTATGCTGCATCCCCTTTAAAACAAACAGTTCTTCTTTCAAATGATCATACTGCATCCCTTTAAAACAAACAGTTCTTTTTTTCAAATGATCATACTGCATCCCTTTGAAAAACAAACAGTTCTTCTTTCAAATGATCATACATACTGCATCCCCTTTCAAAATCATACTGTCCCCTTTAAAACAAACAGTTCTTCTTTTTCAAATGATCATATCCTGCAACCCTTCTTTTTAAAAACAAACAGTTCTTCTTTCAAATGATCATACTGCATCCCTTTAAAACAAACAGTTCTTCTTTCAAATGATCATACTGCATCCCATTTAAAACAAACAGTTCTTCTTTCAAATGATCATACTGCATCCTCTTTAAAACAAACAGTTCTTCTTTCAAATGATCATACTGCATCCCCTTAAAACAAAACAGTTCTTCTTTCAAATGATTATACTGCATCCTCCTTTAAAACAAACAGTTCTTCTTTCAAATGATCATACTGCATCCCTTTTAAACAAACAGTTCTTCTTTCAAATGATCATACTGCATCCCCTTTAAAACAAACAGTTCTTCTTTCAAATGATCATACTGCATCCCTTTAAAAAAAACAGTTCTTCTTTCAAATGATTATACTGCATCCCCTTTAAAACAAACAGTTCTTCTTTCAAATGATCATACTGCATCCCTTTAAAACAAACAGTTCTTTTTTTCAAATGATCATACTTGCATCCCTTTTAAACTGTTCTTTTTCAAATGATCATACTGCATCCCCTTTAAAACAAACAGTTCTTCTTTCAAATGATCATACTGCATCCCCTTTAAAGCAAAAAGTTCTTCTTCAAATAATCATACTGCATCCCCTTTAAAACAAACAGTTCTTCTTTCAAAATGATCATGTTGCATCCCCTTTAAAACAAAAAGTTCTTCTTTCAAATGATACTGCATACTGCATCTTTTAAAAAACAAACAGTTCTTCTTTCAAATGATTATACTGCATCCCCTTTAAAACAAACTGTTCTTCTTTCAAATGATTATACTGCATCCTTTAAAACAAACAGTCTTCTTCAAAAATGATCATACTGCATCCCCTTTAAAACAAACAGTTCTTCTTTTTCAAATGATCATACTGCATCCCTTTAAAACAAACAGTTCTTCTTTCAATGATCATACTGCATCCCCTTTAAACAAACAGGTCTTCTTTCAATGATCATACTGCATCCCCTTTAAAACAAACAGTTCTTCTTTTCAAATGATCATACTGCATCCCCTTTAAAACAAACAGTTCTTCTTTCAAATGATCATATCATCCCCTTTAAAACAAACAGTTCTTCTTTCAAATGATCATACTGCATCCCCTTTAAAACAAATCAGTTCTTCTTTTCAAATAATCATATTGCATCCCCTTTTAAAACAAACAGTTCTTCTTTCAAATGATCATACTGCATCCCTTTAAAACAAATGTTCAGTTCTTTCAAATGATTATACTGCATCCTCTTTTTTAAAACAAACAGTTCTTCTTTCAAATGATCATACTGCATCCCTTTAAAAAACAGTTCTTCTTTCAAATGATCATACTGCATCCTTTTAAAACAAACAGTTCTTCTTTCAAATGATCATACTGCATCCCCTTTAAACAAACAGTTCTTCTTTTTTCAAATGATCATACTGCATCCCTTTAAAGCAAACAGTTCTTCTTTCAAATGATCATACTGCATCCCTTTAAAACAAACATTTCTTCTTTCAAATGATCATACTGCATCCCTTTTAATGCAAACAGTTCTTCTTTCAAATGATCATACTGCATCCTCTTTTAAAACAAAAGTTTTTTCTTTCAAATGATTCATGCATCCCCTTTAAAAAAACAAGTTCTTCTTTTTCAAATGATCATACTGCATCCTATTTAAAACAAACAGTTCTTCTTTCAAATGATCATACTGCATCCCCTTTAAAACAAAAGTTCTTCTTTCAAAAAATCATACTGCATCCCTTTAAAACAAACAGTTCTTCTTTCAAATGATCATACTGCATCCCTTTTAAAACTTTTAAAAAACAGTTCTTCTTTCAAATGATCATACTGCATCCCTTTAAAACAATCAGTTCTTCTTTCAAATGATCATACTGCATCCCCTTTAAAACAAACAGTTCTTCTTTCAAATGATCATACTGCATCCCTTTAAAACAAACAGTTCTTTTCTTTTCAAATGATCATACTGCATCCCCTTTTAAAACAAACAGTTCTTCTTTCAAATGATCATACTGCATCCCCTTTAAAACAACCAGTTCTTCTTTCAAATAATCATACTGCATCCCTTTAAAAAACAGTTCTTCTTTCAAATGATCATACTGTATCCTTTAAAGCAAACAGTTCTTCTTTCAAAATGATCATACTGCATCCGCTTTAAACAAACAGTTCTTCTTTCAAATGATCATGCTGCATCCCTTTTAAAACAAACAGTTCTTCTTTCAAATGATCATACTGCATCCCCTTTAAAACAAACAGTTCTTCTTTCAAATGATCATACTGCATCCCCTTTAAAACAAACAGGTTCTTCTTTCAAATGATCATACTGCAATCCTGCAGTTCCCCTTTAAAAAAAAAAATAAAAGTTCTTCTTTCAAATGATCATACTGCATCCCTTTAAAACAAACAGTTCTTCTTTCAAATGATCATACTGCATCCCCTTTAAAACAAACAGTTCTTCTTTTCAAATGATCATACTGCATCCCTTTAAAACAAACAGTTCTTCTTTCAAATGATCATACTGCATCCCATTTAAAGCAAAAGTTCTTTTTTTAAATGATCATACTGCATCCCCTTTTAAACAAACAGTTCTTTCAAATAATCATACTGCATCCTCTTTTAAAACAAGTTCTTCTTTCAAATTTCAAATGATCCCCCTTTAAACAAACAGTTTCTTCTTTCAAATGCATCCCCTTTAAAACAAACAGTTCTTCTTTCAAAAATGATCATACTGCATCCCTTTAAAAAAATATTTTTTCTCTTTTCAAATGATTATACTGCATCCCCTTAAAAACAAATGGTTCTTCTTTCAAATGATCATATTGCATCCTTTAAAACAAACAGTTTCTTTTTCAAATAATCATACTGCATCCCCTTTAAAACAAACAGTTCTTCTTTCAAATGATCATACTGCATCCCCTTTAAAACAAACAGTTCTTCTTTCAAATGATCATACTGCATCCCCTTTAAAATAAAGTTCTTCTTTCAAATAATCATACTGCATCCCCTTTAAAGCAATCAGTTCTTCTTTCAAATGATTATACTGCATCCCCTTTAAAACAAACAGTTCTTCTTTCAAATGATCATACTGCATCCCCTTTAAAACAAACAGTTCTTCTTTCAAATGATCATATGCACTTTGCATCAGTTCTTCTTTTCAAAATTATGAATCCCATTTCTTTTTTCAAATGATTATGTTGCATCCCTTTAAAACAAACAGTTCTTCTTTTTCAAATGATCATACTGCATCCCCTTTAAAGCAAACAGTTCTACTTTCAAATGATCAACTGCATCCCTTTAAAACAAACAGTTTTTTCTTTTTCAAATGATCATACTGCATCCCCTTTAAAACAAACTGTTCTTCTTTCAAATGATCATACTGCATCCTTCTTTCAAAACAAACTTTAAAAAGTTCTTCTTTCAAATGATCATATTGCATCCCCTTTAAAACAAAAGTTCTTTTTTCAAATGATCATACTGCATCCTTTTTTAAAATCAGTTCTTTTTTCAAATGATTATACTGCATCCCTTTAAAACAAACAGTTCTTCTTTCAAATGATTATGTTGCATCCCTTTAAAACAAAAGTTCTTCTTTCAAATGATCATACTGCATCCTTTTTAAAACAAAACAGTTCTTTCAAATGATCATAATGCATTTAAACAAAACAGTTCTTCTTTCAAATAATCATACTGCATCCCCTTTAAAAAAACAGTTCTTTTCTTTCAAATGATTATGCTGCATCCTCTTTAAAACAAACAGGTCTTCTTTCAAATGATCATACTGCATCCCCTTTTAAAACAAACAGTTCTTTCTTTCAAATGATCATACTGCATCCCCTTTAAACAAACAGTTCTTTCTTTCAAATGATCATACTGCATCCCCTTTAAAAAAACAGTTCTTTTTTTTTTCAAATGATCATACTGCATCCCCTTTAAAACAAAATTTCTTCTTTCAAATGATCATACTGCATCCCCTTTAAAACAAACAGTTCTTCTTTCAAATGATCATACTGCATCCACTTTAAAGCAATCAGTTCTTCTTTCAAATGATTATACTGCATCCTTTTAAAAACAGTTCTTTTTTGAAAATCCCAAACAGGTTCTTCTTTCAAATGATCATACTGCATCCCTTTAAAACAAACAGTTCTTCTTTCAAATGATCATACTGCATCCTTTTTAAAACAAACAGTTCTTCTTTCAAATGATCATACTGCATCCCCTTTAAAACAAACAGTTCTTCTTTCAAATAATCATACTGCATCCCCTTTAAAACAAACAGTTCTTTTTTTCAAATGATTATACTGCATCCCCTTTAAAACAAACAGTTCTTCTTTCAAATGATCATACTGCATCCTTTTTAAACAAACAGTTCTTCTTTTTCAAATAATCATACTGCATCCCCTTTAAAACAAACAGTTCTTCTTTTCAAATGATCATACTGCATCCCTTTTAAACAAAACATTTCTTCTTTCAAATGATCATACTTGCATCCCCTTTAAAACAAAACAGTTCTTTCTTTCAAATGATCATACTGCATCCTTTTTAAAGCAATCAGTTCTTCTTTCAAATGATCATACTGCATCCCTTTAAAACAAAAGTTCTTTTTTCAAATGATCATACTGCATCCTCTTTAAAACAAACAGTTTTTCTTTCAAATGATCATGCTGCATCCCTTTAAAACAAACAGTTCTTCTTTCAAATGATTATGCTGCATCCCCTTTAAAACAAACAGTTCTTTTTTCAAATGATCATACTGCATCCCCTTTAAACAAACTAGTTCTTCTTTCAAATGATCATACTGCATCCCCTTTAAAACAAAAGTTCTTCTTTCAAATAATCATGTTTGCATCCCCTTTAAAACAAACAGTTCTTCTTTCAAATGATCATACTGCATCCCCTTTAAAACAAAACAGTTCTTCTTTTTCAAATAATCATACTGCATCCCTTTAAAACAAACAGTTCTTCTTTTCAAATGATTATACTGCATCCCCTTTAAAGCAAACAGTTCTTCTTTCAAATGATCATACTGCATCCCCTTTAAAACAAACAGTTCTTCTTTCAAATGATCATACTGCATCCCCTTTAAAACAAACAGTTCTTCTTTTCAAATGATCATACTGCATCCCCTTTAAAACAAACAGTTCTTCTTTTCAAATGATCAATCATACTGCATCCCCTTTAAAACAAACAGTTCTTCTTTCAAATGATCATACTGCATCCCTTTAAAAAAACAGTTCTTTCTTTCAAACAATCATACTGCATCCCCTTTTAAAACAAACAGTTCTTCTTTCAAATGATCATATTGCATCCCTTTAAAAACAAACAGTTCTTCTTTAAAATAATCATACTGCATCCCCTTTAAAACAAACAGTTCTTCTTTCAAATGATCATACTGCATCCCTTTAAAACAACCAGTTCTTCTTTCAAATGATCATACTGCAAAAAGTTCTTCTTTAAAATCCAAACAGGTAGTTCTTTTTCAAATGATCATACTGCATCCCCTTTAAAACAAACAGTTCTTCTTTCAAACAATCATACTGCATCCCCTTTAAAGCAAACAGTTCTTCTTTCAAATGATTATACTGCATCCCCTTTAAAACAAACAGTTCTTCTTTCAAATGATCATACTGCATCCTTTAAAACAAACAGTTCTTTTTTCAAATGATTATACTGCATCCTCTTTAAAACAAACAGTTCTTTCAAAATGATCATAATGCATTCCCTTTTCAAATTTCATAATGCATCCCCTTTTAAAACAAACAGTTTTTCTTTCAAATGATCATACTGCATCCTCTTTAAAGCAAAAGTTTTTTTTCAAAGTTCTTCAGTTCTTTCAAATGATCATACTGCATCCCCTTTTAAAACAAACAGTTCTTCTTTCAAATGATCATACTGCATCCCTTTAAAAACAAACAGTTCTTCTTTCCAAAATGATCTTACTGTTCCCCTTTTTAAAAACAAAAAGTTCTTCTTTCAAATGATCATACTGCATCCCTTTAAAACAAACAGTTCTTCTTTCAAATGATCATACTGCATCCCCTTTAAAACAAACAGTTCTTCTTTCAAATGATCATACTGCATCCCTTTAAAAACAAACAGGTCTTCTTTTCAAATGATCATACTGCATCCCCTTTAAAACAAACAGTTCTTCTTTCAAATGATTCATACTGCATCCCCTTTAAAACAAACAGTTCTTTCTTTCAAATGATTATGTTGCATCCCCTTTAAAACAAACAGTTCTTCTTTTCAAATAATCATACTGCATCCCCTTTAAAACAAACAGTTCTTCTTTCAAATGATTATGCTGCATCCCCTTTAAAACAAACAGTTTCTTCTTTCAAATGATCATACTGCATCCCTTTAAAACAAAACAGTTCTTCTTTCAAATGATCATGCTGCATCCCTTTCAAAAACAAACAGTTCTTCTTTTCAAATGATTATACTGCATCCCCTTTAAAACAAACAGTTCTTCTTTCAAATGATCATACTGCATCCCCTTTAAAACAAACAGTTCTTCTTTCAAATGATTACACTGCATCCTCTTTAAAACAAACATTTTCTTCTTTCAAATGATCATACTGCATCCCTTTAAAACAAACAGTTCTTCTTTCAAATGATCTTTTTAAAATACTGCATCCCCTTTAAAACAAACAGTTCTTCTTTCAAATGATCATACCGCATCCGCTTTAAAGCAAACAGTTCTTCTTTCAAATGATCATACTGCATCCCCTTTAAAACAAACAGTTCTTCTTTCAAATGATCATACTGCATCCGCTTTAAAGCAAACAGTTCTTCTTTCAAATAATCATACTGCATCCCTTAAAAACAAACAGTTCTTCTTTCAAATGATCATACTGCATCCCTTTAAAACAAACAGTTCTTCTTTCAAATGATCATACTGCATCCCCCTTTTAAAACAAACAGTTCTTCTTTCAAATGATCATACTGCATCCCTTTAAAACAAACAGTTCTTCTTTCAAATGATCATACTGCATCCCCATTTAAAAAAACAGTTCTTCTTTCAAATGATCATACTGCATCCCTTCTTTAAAACAAACAGTTCTTTTCTTTCAAATGATCATACTGCATCCCTTTTAAAAAACTTTCATCCCCTTTAAAAACAGTTCTTCTTTCAAATAATCATACTGCATCCCCCTTTAAAACAAACAGTTCTTCTTTCAAATGATTATACTGCATCCCCTTTAAAACAAACAGTTTCTTCTTTCAAATGATCATACTGCATCCCTTTAAAAAAAACAGTTCTTCTTTCAAATGATTATACTGCATCCCCTTTAAAGCAAACAGTTCTTCTTTCAAAATGATCATACTGCATCCCTTTAAAACAAACAGTTCTTCTTTCAAATGATCATACTGCATCCCCTTTTAAGCAAACAGTTCTTCTTTCAAATGATCATACTGCATCCCCTTTAAAACAAACAGTTCTTCTTTCAAATGATTATACTGCATCCCTTTAAAACAAACAGTTCTTCTTTTTTCAATGATTATACTGCATCCCTTTAAAACAAACAGTTCTTCTTTCAAATGATCATACTGCATCCCTTTAAAACAAACAGTTCTTCTTTCAAATGATCACTGCATCCCCTTTACAAATGCATCCCCTTTAAAACAATCAGTTCTTCTTTCAAATGATCATACTGCATCCCCTTTAAAACAAACTGTTTCTTCTTTCAAATGATCATACTGCATCCCCTTTAAAACAAACAGTTCTTCTTTCAAATGATCATACTGCATCCCTTTAAAACAAACAGTTCTTCTTTCAAATGATCATATTGCATCCCTTTAAAACAAATTTCTTCTTTCAAATGATCATATTGCATCCTCTTTAAAACAAACAGTTCTTCTTTCAAATGATCATACTGCATCCCCTTTAAAGCAAACAGTTCTACTTTCAAATGATCATACTGCATCCCTTTAAAATAAAGTACTTCTTTCAAATGATCATACTGCATCCTCTTTAAAACAACTAGTTCTTCTTTCAAATGATCATACTGCATCCCCTTCAAAAGAAAGTTCTTCTTTCAAATAATCATACTGCAGTTCTTCTTTCAAAGTTCTTCTTTCAAATAATCATACTGCATCCCCTTTAAAACAAACAGTTCTTCTTTCAAATGATCATACTGCATCCCCTTTAAAACAAACTGTTCTTCTTTCAAATGATAATACTGCATCCCCTTTAAAGCAATCAGTTCTTCTTTCAAATGATCATACTGCATCCCCCTTTTTAAAACAAAACAGTTCTTCTTTTCAAATGATCATACTGCATCCCCTTTAAAACAAACAGTTCTTCTTTCAAATGATCATATTGCATCCTTTAAAACAAACAGTTCTTCTTTCAAATGATCATACTCCATCCCCTTTAAAACAAACAGTTCTTCTTTTCAAATGATCATACTGCATCCCTTTAAAACAAACAGTTCTTCTTTCAAATGATCATACTGCATCCCTTTAAAAACAAACAGTTCTTCTTTCAAATGATCATACTGCATCTTTAAAATAAAGTTCTTTTAAAATCAAACAGTTCTTCTTTCAAATGATCATACTGCATCCCCTTTAAAACAAACAGTTCTTCTTTCAAATGATCATACTGCATCCCCTTAAAAACAAACAGTTCTTCTTTCAAATGATCATACTGCATCCGTTTTTAAAACAAACAGTTCTTCTTTCAAATGATCATACTGCATCCCCTTTAAAACAAACAGTTCTTCTTTCAAATGATCATACTGCATCCCCTTTTCAAACAGTTCTTCTTTCAAATGATCATACTGCATCCCCTTTAAAGCAAACAGTTCTTCTTTCAAATGATCATACTGCATCCCTTTAAAACAAACAGTTCTTCTTTCAAATGATCATACTGCATCCCCTTTAAAGCAAAACAGTTCTTTCTTCTTTCAAATGATCATGTTGCATCCCCTTTAAAAACAAACAGTTCTTCTTTCAAATGATCATACCATCCCTTTTAAAAAAAACAGTTCTTCTTTCAAATGAATTTCCCTTTAAAAATCAGTTCTTCTTTCAAATGAGTTGCTGTTTCTTTCAAATGATTATTCTGCATCCCCTTTAAAACAAACAGTTCTTCTTTCAAATGATCATATTGCATCCCCTTTAAAATAACAGTTCTTCTTTCAAATGATCATACTGCATCCCCTTTAAAACAAACTTTTCTTCTTTCAAATGATTATACTGCATCCCTTTAAAACAAACAGTTCTTCTTTTCAAATGATTACTGCATCCCTTTTTAAAGCAACAGTTCTTCTTTCAAATGATCATACTGCATCCCCTTTAAAACAAACAGTTCTTCTTTCAAATGATTATACTGCATCCCCTTTAAAACAAACAGTTCTTCTTTCAAATGATTATACTGCATCCCCTTTTAAAACAAACAGTTCTTCTTTCAAATGATCATACTGCATCCCCCTTTAAACAAACAGTTCTTTCTTTCAAATGATCATACTGCATCCCCTTTAAAACAAACAGTTCTTCTTTCAAATGATCATACTGCATCTTTAAAACAAACAGGTCTTCTTTCAAAACAAACATCCCTTTCTTCTTTCAAATGATCATACTGCATCCCCTTTAAAACAAACAGTTCTTCTTTCAAATGATCATACTGCATCCCTTTAAAACAAACAGTTCTTCTTTCAAATGATCATCCCTTTAAAACAATCAGTTCTTCTTTCAAAACAAATCTTCCTTTAAAACAAACAGTTCTTCTTTCAAATGATCATACTGCATCCCCTTTAAAACAAACAGTTCTTCTTTCAAATGATCATACTGCATCCCTTTAAAAATTTTTTTTCTTCTTTCAAATGATCATACTGCATCCCCTTTAAAACAAACAGTTCTTCTTTCAAATAATCATACTGCATCCTCTTTAAAACAAACAGTTCTTCTTTCAAATGATCATGCTGCATCCCTTTAAAAACAAACAGTTCTTCTTTCAAATGATCATACTGCATCCCCTTTAAAACAAACAGTTCTTCTTTCAAATAATGATCATACTGCATCCCTTTTAAAACAAACAGTTCTTCTTTCAAATGATCATACTGCATCCCCTTTAAAACAAAACAGTTCTTTCTTTCAAATGATCATTCTGCATCCCTTTAAAACAAACAGTTCTTCTTTCAAATGATCATAATCAAAAGTTCTTTTGCATCCCCTTTAAAACAAACAGTTCTTCTTTCAAATGATCATACTGCATCCCTTTAAAACAAACAGTTCTTCTTTCAAATGATTATACTGCATCCCCTTTAAAACAAACAGTTCTTCTTTCAAATGATCATACTGCATCGCCTTTAAAACAAACAGCTCTTCTTTCAAATGATCATACTGCATCCTCTTTAAAACAAACAGGTCTTCTTTCAAATGATCATACTGCATCCCCTTTAAAACAAACAGTTCTTCTTTCAAATAATCATACTGCATCCCCTTTAAAGCAATCAGTTCTTCTTTCAAATGATAATGCTGCATCCCCATTAAAACAAACCCTTCTTCTTTCAAATGATCATACTGCATCCCCTTTAAAACAAACAGTTCTTCTTTCAAATGATCATACTTCATCCCCTTTAAAGCAAACAGTTATTCTTTGAAATCATCATACTGCATCCCCTTTAAAATAAAGTTCTTCTTTCAAATAATCATACTGCATCCCTTTAAAAAAGTTCTTTTTCAAAAACAGTTCTTTTCTTTCAAATGATCATACTGCATCCCCTTTAAAACAAACAGTTCTTCTTTCAAATGATCATACTGCATCCCCTTTAAAACAAACAGTTCTTCTTTCAAATGATTCATCCCTTTTGCATCTTTCAAATTTTCAAAAAAACAAACAGTTCTTCTTTTCAAATGATCATACTGCATCCCCTTTAAAACAAACAGTTCTTCTTTCAAAATGAGTTCTTCTTTCAAATGATCATGCCCCTTTAAAAACAAACAGTTCTTCTTTCAAATGATCATACTGCATCCCCTCTTTTAAAACAAACAGTTCTTTCTTTCAAATGATCATACTGCATCCCCTTTAAAACAAACAGTTCTTCTTTCAAATAATCATACTGCATCCCCTTTAAAACAAACAGTTCTTCTTTCAAATGAGTATGCTGCATCCCTTTAAAACAAACAGTTCTTTTTTTCAAATGATCATACTGCATCCCCTTTAAAACAAACTGTTCTTTCTTTCAAATGATCATATTGCATCCCTTTAAAAGTTCTTCTTTCAAATGATTCCCTGCAGTTCTTCTTTCAAATGATCATACTGCATCCCTTTAAAACAAACAGTTCTTCTTTCAAATGATCATACTGCATCCCCTTTAAAACAAACAGTTCTTTTTCTTTCAAATGATCATACTGCATCCCCTTTAAAACAAAAACAGTTCTTCTTTCAAATGATCATACTGCATCCCTTTAAAACAAACAGTTCTTTTTTCAAATGATCATACTGCATCCCCTTTAAAACAAACAGTTCTTCTTTCAAATGATCATACTGCATCCTTTTTAAAACAAACAGTTCTTCTTTCAAATGATCATACTGCATCCCCTTTTTAAAGCAAACAGTTCTTCTTTCAAATAATTATACTGCATCCCCTTTAAAACAAACAGTTCTTCTTTTCAAATGATCATACTGCATCCCTTTAAAACAAACAGTTCTTCTTTCAAATGATCATCTTGCATCCTTTTAAAACAAATCAGTTCTTTTTTTTCAAATGATCATACTGCATCCCAAAAGTTTTAAAACAAACAGTTCTTCTTTCAAATGATCATACTGCATCCCCTTTAAAACAAAACAGTTCTTCTTTCAAATGATCATACTGCATCCCTTTAAAACAAACAGTTCTTCTTTTTCAAAATGATCATACTGCATCCCTTTAAAACAAAACAGTTCTTCTTTCAAATGATCATACTGCATCCCCTTTAAAACAAACAGTTCTTTCTTTCAAATGATCATGATCTGCATCCCCTTTAAAACAAACAGTTCTTTCTTTCAAATGATCATACTGCATCCCTTTTTAAAACAATCAGTTCTTCTTTCAAATGATCATACTGCATCCCCTTTAAAACAAACAGTTCTTCTTTCAAATGATTATCCCCTTGCATTTCTTTCTTTCAAATGATCTTTTTCAAAAGTTTTCTTTCAAATGATTATTGCATCCCCTTTAAAACAAACAGTTCTTCTTTCAAATGATCATCCCTTTGCATCCCTTTAAAAAACAAAGTTCTTTCTTTTTCAAATGATCATACTGCATCCCCTTTAAAACAAACAGTTCTTTTCTTTCAAATGATCATACTGCATCCCTTTTAAAGCAATCAGTTCTTCTTTCAAATGATCATACTGCATCCCCTTTAAAACAATCAGTTCTTCTTTCAAATGATCATATTGCATCCCCTTTAAAACAAACAGTTTTTCTTTCAAATGATCATACTGCATCCCTTTAAAACAAACAGTTCTTCTTTTTCAAATGATCTTTCAAATACTGCATCCCTTTAAAACAAACAGTTCTTCTTTTCAAATGATTATACTGCATCCCTTTAAAACAAAAGTTCTTCTTTCAAATGATCATACTGCATCCCCCTTTAAACAAACAGTTCTTCTTTCAAATGATCATACTGCATCCCCTTTAAAACAAACAGTTCTTCTTTCAAATGATCATACTGCATCCCTTTTTTAAAACAGTTCTTCTTTCAAATGATCATCTTTTGCATTTTCTTTAAAACAATCTTTCAGTTCTTCTTTCAAATGATCATACTGCATCCCTTTAAAACAAAAGTTCTTCTTTCAAATGATCATACTGCATCCCTTTAAAACAAACAGTTCTTCTTTCAAATGATCATACTGCATCCCTTTAAAACAATCAGTTTCTTCTTTCAAATGATCATACTGCATCCCCTTTAAAACAAACAGTTCTTCTTTCAAATGATCATACTGCATCCCCTTTAAAACAAACAGTTCTTTCTTTTCAAATGATCATACTGCATCCCTCTTTAAAACAAACAGTTCTTCTTTCAAATGATCATACTGCATCCCCTTTAAAAAAACAGTTCTTCTTTCAAATGATCATACTGCATCCCTTTAAAACAAACAGTTCTTCTTTCAAATGATCATCTTTTCTTCGTCTCAAATGCATCCCCTTTAAAACAAACAGTTCTTCTTTCAAATGATCATACTGCATCCTTTTTTAAACTTTTCTTTCAGGTCTTCTTTCAAATGATTCTTCTTTCAAATTTCCCCTTTAAAACAAACAGTTCTTCTTTTCAAATGATCATACTGCATCCCCTTTAAAACAAACAGTTCTTTCTTTCAAATGATCATACTGCATCCCTTTTAAACAAAAGTTCTTCTTTCAAATAATCATACTGCATCCCTTTTAAAGCTTTCAGTTCTTTCTTTCAAATGATCATACTGCATCCCCTTTAAAACAAACAGTTCTTCTTTCAAATGATCATACTGCATCCCCTTTAAACAAACAGTTCTTCTTTCAAATGTCATACTTCCCTTTAAAAAACAGTTCTTTCTTTCAAATGATCATACTGCATCCCTTTAAAACAAACAGTTCTTCTTTTCAAATGATCATAAAACTGTTCATCCCTTTTAAAACAAACAGTTCTTTCTTTCAAATGATCATACTGCATCCCTTTAAAAACAAACAGTTCTTCTTTCAAATGGTCATACTGCATCCCCTTTAAACAGGTCTTTTTCTGTTCTTTCTTTCAAATGATCATACTGCATCCCTTTTAAACAAACAGTTCTTTCTTTCAAATGATCATACTTGCATCCGTTTTAAAACTTTCAGTTCTTTCTTTCAACAATGATCATTGTTGCATCCCTTTAAAACAAACAGTTCTTCTTTCAAATGATCATACTGCATTTCTTTAAAACAAAACAGTTCTTTCTTTCAAATGATCATCTGCATCCCCTTTAAAACAAACAGTTCTTTCTTTCAAATGATTCATCTGCATCCCCTTTAAAACAAACAGGTTTCTTTCAAATTTCAACTGCATCTTTTTGCATCCCTTTTAAAAACAGTTCTTTCTTTCTTTGCATCCCTTTTAAACAAACAGGTCTTCTTTCAAATGATCATTGCATCCCTTTAAAAAAACAGTTCTTCTTTCAAATGATCATACTGCATCCCCTTTAAAACAAACAGTTCTTCTTTCAAATGATCATACTGCATCCCTTTAAAACAAACAGTTCTTCTTTCAAATGATCATACTGCATCCTTTCAAAACAAACAGTTCTTTTCTTTCAAATGATCATACTGCATCCCCTTTAAAACAAACAGTTCTTCTTTTCAAATGATCATACTGCATCCCCTTTAAAACAAACATTTCTTTTTTTCTTTCAAATGATCATACTGCATCCCCTTTAAAACAAACAGTTCTTCTTTCAAATGATCATACTGCATCCCTTTAAAACAAACAGTTCTTTTTTCAAATGATCATTCTGCATCCCTTTAAACAAACAGTTCTTCTTTCAAATGATCATATTGCATCTTTAAAACAAACAGTTCTTTCTTTCAAATGATCATACTGCATCCCCTTTAAAACAAACAGTTCTTCTTTTCAAATGATCATATTGCATCCTTTAAAACAAACAGTTCTTCTTTCAAATGATCATACTGCATCCCTTTTAAAATTTTAGTTCTTCTTTCAAATGATCATACTGCATCCCTTTTAATCAAAACAGTTCTTCTTTTTCAAATGACAAACAGTTCTGCTTTCAAATTCATTTTTTTTAAAACAGTTCAGTTCTTCTTTCAAATGATCATACTGCATCCCTTTTAAAACAAAAGTTCTTTTTTCAAATGATCATCGTTCCTTTCTTTAAAAAAAGGTCTTCTTTCAAATAATCATACTGCATCCCCTTTAAAACAAACAGTTCTTCTTTCAAATGATCATACTGCATCCCCTTTAAAACAAACAGTTCTTCTTTCAAATGATCATACTGCATCCCCTTTAAAACAAACAGTTCTTCTTTTCAAATGATCATACTGCATCCCTTTTAAAACAAAAAGTTCTTCTTTCAAATGATCATACTGCATCTTTTTTTAAAACAAACAGTTCTTTCTTTCAAATGATCATACTGCATCCCCTTAAAACAAGTTCTTTTCTTTCAAATCCCTTTAAAAAAACAGTTCTTCTTTCAATGATCATACTGCATCCCTTTAAAACAATCAGTTCTTTTCAAATTTTTTCAAATCTTTATACTGCATCCCCTTTAAAAACAATCAGTTCTTCTTTCAAATGATCATTTTTAAAATCCCTTTTTCTTTCTTTCTTTCTTTCAAATGATCATACTGCATCCCTTTAAACAAACAGTTCTTTCTTTTCAAATGATCATACTGCATCCCTTTAAAACAAACAGTTCTTCTTTCAAATGATTATACTGCATCCCTTTAAAACAATCAGTTCTTCTTTCAAATGATCATACTGCATCCCCTTTAAAACAAACAGTTCTTCTTTCAAATGATCATCTTGCATCCCCTTTAAAACAAACTTTTCTTTCAAATGATCATCCCTTGCATCCCTTTAAAATTGTCAGTTCTTCTTTCAAATGATCATACTGCATCCCTTTAAAACAAACAGTTCTCTTTTTGCATCTTTTAAACAAATGATTATGTTGCATTGCATCCTTTAAAACAAACAGTTCTTCTTTAAAATGATTATACTGCATCCCCTTTAAAACAAACAGTTCTTCTTTCAAATGATCATACTGCATCCTTTTTTAAAACAAACAGTTCTTTCTTTCAAATGATCATACTGCATCCCCTTTAAAACAAACAGTTCTTTCTTTCAAATGATCATACTGCATCCCTTTAAAACAATCAGTTCTTCTTTCAAATGATTATACTGCATTTTTTTTAAAACTCTCAGTTCTTTTTTCAAATCTTCTTTCTGCATCCCTTTAAAACAAAAGTCTTTTTCTTTTTCAAATGATTATACTGCATCCCTTTAAAACAAACAGTTCTTCTTTCAAATGATTATACCGCATGCATCAGTTTTTCTTTAAAATCATACTGCATCCCTTTAAAACAAAGTTCTTCTTTCAAATGATTATACTGCATCCCCTTTAAAACAAACAGTTCTTTCTTTCAAATGATTATACTTGCATCCCCTTTAAAACAAACAGTTCTTCTTTCAAATGATCATACTGCATCCCTTTAAAACAATCAGTTCTTCTTTCAAATGATTATACTGCATCCCTTTAAAACAAACAGTTCTTCTTTCAAATGATCATACTGCATCCCTTTAAAACAAACAGTTCTTCTTTTCAAATGATCATACTGCATCCCTTTAAAACAAACTTTTTCTTTCTTTCAAATGATCATACTGCATCCCCTTTAAAACAAACAGTTCTTTTCTTTCAAATGATCATACTGCATCCCTTTAAACAAACAGTACTTTTTTCTTTCAAATGATCATACTGCATCCTTTTTAAAACAAACAGTTCTT
This sequence comes from Acanthosepion pharaonis, assembly GCA_903632075.3. NCBI lineage: Eukaryota > Metazoa > Mollusca > Cephalopoda > Sepiida > Sepiidae > Acanthosepion > Acanthosepion pharaonis. The sequence goes on from CAHIKZ030000268.1 coordinate 698,494, forward strand.
CTTTCAAATGATCATACTGCATCCCTTTTAAAACAAACAGTTCTTCTTTCAAAATGATCATACTGCATCCATTTTAAAACAAACAGTTCTTCTTTCAAATGATCATACTGCATTTTCTTTAAAACAAACAGTTCTTCTTTCAAATGATCATACTGCATCCCCTTTAAAAAAAAGTTCTTCTTTCAAATGATCATACTGCATCCGTTTAAACCTTTAAAACAAACAGTTTTTCATCTTTCAAATGATCATATTGCATCCCTCTTTAAAACAAACAGTTCTTTCTTTCAAATGATCATACTGCATCCCTTTTAAAACAAACAGTTCTTTCTTTCAAATGATCATACTGCATCCCTTTAAAACAAACAGTTCTCTTTCTTTCAAATGATCATACTGCATCCCCCTTTAAAACAAACAGTTTTTCTTTCTTTTTCAAATGATCATACTGCATCCTTTTTTTAAAACAAACAGTTCTTTCTTTCAAATGATCATACTGCATCCCCTTTAAAACAAACAGTTCTTCTTTCAAATGATTATACTGCATCCCCTTTAAAACAAACAGTTTTTCTTTCAAATGATCATACTGCATCCCCTTTAAAACAAACAGTTCTTTTTTTCAAATAAACTGCATCCCCTTTAAAACAAACAGTTCTTTTTCAAATGATCATATTGCATCCCTTTAAAACAAACAGTTCTTCTTTCAAATGATCATACTGCATCCCCTTTAAAAAAACAGTTCTTCTTTCAAATGATATACTGCATCCCTTTAAAACAAACAGTTCTTTCTTTCAAATGATCATATTGCATCCCCCTTTAAAAACAAACAGTTCTTCTTTCAAATGATCACTGCATCCCCTTTAAAACAAACAGTTCTTCTTTCAAATGATCATACTGCATCCTTTTTAAAACAAACAGTTCTTCTTTCAAATGATCATACTGCATCCCCTTTAAAACAAAACAGTTCTTTCTTTTCAAATGATCATACTGCATCTTTTTTAAAACAAACAGTTCTTTCTTTCAAATAATCAAATGCATCCCCTTTTGCATCCTTCTTTCAAATGATCATACTGCATCCCTTTAAACAAACAGTTCTTCTTTCAAATGATCATACTGCATTTCTTTAAAACTTTCAGTTCTTCTTTCAAATGATCATACTGCATCCCCTTTAAAACAAACAGTTCTTCTTTCAAATGATCATACTGCATCCCCTTTAAAACAAACAGTTCTTTCTTTCAAATGATCATCTGCATCCCCTTTAAACAAAACAGTTCTTTCTTTTCAAATGATCATACTGCAAGTTCTTCTTTAAAACAAATCAGTTCTTCTTTCAAATGATCATTCTGCATCCTTTTTAAAACAAACAGTTCTTTTTTTCAAATGATTTAAAAATAGTTGCATTCCCTTTAAAACAAACAGTTCTTTCTTTTTTCAATCTTTCTGCATCCCTTTAAAACAAACAGTTCTTCTTTCTTTTTCAAATGATCATACTGCATCCCTTTTAAAAAACAGTTCTTCTTTCTTTCTTTCAAATCTTCATACTGCATCCCTTTAAAAACAACTAGTTCTTTTTTCAAATGATCATACTGCATCTTTTAAACAAAAAGTTCTTTCTTTCAAATGATCATACTGCATCCCTTTAAAACAAACAGTTCTTTCTTTCAAATGATCATGCTGCATCCCCTTTAAAACAAAACTTTCTTTTTTCAAATGATCATACTGCATCCCCTTTAAAACAAACAGTCTTTTCTTTCAAATGATCATACTGCATACTGCATCCCCTTTAAAACAAACAGTTCTTTCTTTCAAATGATCATACTGCATCCCTTTAAAAACAAACAGTTCTTCTTTTCAAATGATCATACTGCATCCCCTTTAAAACAAACAGTTCTTTCTTTCAAATGATCATACTGCATCCCTTTAAAACAAACTTTCTTTTTTTCAAATGATCATACTTGCATCCCCTTAAAAACAAACAGTTCTTCTTTTTCAAATGATATTAAACAAACAATGTTGCATCTTTTTAAAACAAACTTTCTTCTTTTTCAAATGATCATACTGCATCCCCTTTTAAAACTTCAGTTCTTTCTTTCAAATGATCATACTGCATCCTTTTAAAATGTTCTTCTTTTCAAATGATCATACTGTATCCTTTAAAACAAACAGTTCTTCTTTCAAATGATCATACTGCATCCCCTTTAAATCTTTCAGTTCTTTTCTTTTCAAATGATCATACTGCATCCCTTTTAAAACAAACAGTTCTTTTTTCAAATGATTATACTGCATCCCCTTTAAAACAAACAGTTCTTTCTTTTCAAATGATCATACTGCATCCCTTTTAAAACAAACAGTTCTTCTTTCAAATGATCAGTTGCATCCCCTTTAAAACAAACAGTTCTTCTTTCAAATGATCATACTGCATCCCCTTCTTTAAAACAAACAGTTCTTCTTTCAAATGATCATACTGCATCCCTTTTAAAACAAACAGTTCTTCTTTTCAAATGATTATACTGCATCCCTTTTAAAACAAACAGTTCTTCTTTCAAATGATTATGTTGCATCCCCTTTAAAACAAACAGTTCTTCTTTCAAATAATTTTACTGCATCCCTTTAAAGCAATCAGTTCTTTCTTTCAAATGATTATGCTGCATCCCCTTTAAAACAAACAGTTCTTCTTTCAAATGATCATACTGCATCCTTTTAAAATAAAAAGTTGCATTCCAAATGATAAAACAAGCAGTTCTTCTTTCAAATGATTATACTGCATCCCCTTTCTCTTCTTTCAAATAATCATTCTTTTTTCAAATGATCATACTGCATCCCTTTAAAACAAACAGTTCTTCTTTCAAATGATCATACTGCATCCCTTTTAAAACAAAAACAGTTCTTTTCTTTCAAATGATCATTTGCATCCCTTTAAAACAAACATTTCTTTTTCAAATGATCATACTGCATCCCTTTAAAACAAACAGTTCTTCTTTCAAATGATCATACTGCATCCCTTTAAAACAAACAGTTCTTCTTTCAAATGATCATATTGCATTTTCTTTTAAAACAATTTTTTCAATTTCTTTTTCAAATGATCACTGCATCCCCTTTTTTTTTTTCTTTCTTCTTTCAAATGATCATCTCTGCATCCCCTTTAAAACAAACAGTTCTTCTTCAAATGATCATACTGCATCCCTTTAAAACAAACAGTTCTTCTTTCAAATGATCATACTGCATCCCCTTTAAAACAAACAGTTCTTCTTTCAAATGATCATACTGCATCCCTTTAAAACAAACAGTTCTTCTTTCAAATGATCATACTGCATCCCTTTAAAAACAAACAGTTCTTTTTTTCAAATGATCATACTGCATCCTTTTAAAAACAAACAGTTTCTTCTTTCAAATGATCATACTGCATCCCCTTTAAAACAAACAGTTCTTCTTTTTCAAATGATCATACTTTGCATCCCCTTTAAAACAAACAGTTCTTCTTTCAAATGATCATACTGCATCCCCTTTAAAACAAACAGTTCTTCTTTCAAATGATGCTGCATCCCTTTAAAAACAAACAGTTCTTCTTTCAAATGATCATACTGCATCCCCTTCAAAAGAAAGTTCTTCTTTCAAATAATCATACTGCATCCCCTTTAAAACAAACAGTTCTTCTTTCAAATGATCATACTGCATCCCCTTTAAAACAAACAGTTCTTCTTTCAAATGATAATACTGCATCCCCTTTAAAGCAATCAGTTCTTCTTTCAAATGATCATACTGCATCCCTTTAAAACAAACAGTTCTTCTTTTCAAATGATCATACTGCATCCCTTTAAAACAATCAGTTCTTTCTTTCAAATGATCATACTGCATCCCCTTTAAAACAATCTTTTCTTCTTCTTTCAAATGATTATACTGCATCCCCTTTAAAACAAACAGTTCTTCTTTCAAATGATCATACTGCATCCTTTTAAAACAAACAGTTCTTCTTTCAAATGATCATATTGCATCCCCCTTTAAAACAAACAGTTCTTCTTTCAAATGATCATACTGCATCCCCTTTAAAGCAAAAGTTCTTTCTTTCAAATGATCATACTGCATCCCTTTAAACATTCAGTTCTTTTTTCTTTCTTTCTTACAAATGCATCCCCTTTAAAACAAACAGTTCTTTCTTTCAAATGATCATACTGCATCCTCTTTAAAACAACTAGTTCTTCTTTCAAATGATCATACTGCATCCCCTTCAAAAGAAAGTTCTTCTTTCAAATGATCATACTGCATCCCCTTTAAAACAAACAGTTCTTCTTTCAAATGATCATACTGCATCCCCTTTAAAACAAACAGTTCTTCTTTCAAATAATCATACTGCATCCCCTTTAAAACAATCAGTTCTTCTTTCAAATGATCATACTGCATCCTTTAAAACAATCAGTTCTTTCTTTTTCAAATAATCATACTGCATCCCCTTTAAAACAAACAGTTCTTTCTTTAAAATGATCATTTTGCATCCCTTTAAAACAAACAGTTCTTCTTTCAAATGATCATATTGCATCCCCTTTAAAACAAACAGTTTTCTTTTCAAATGATCATACTGCATCCCTTTAAACAATCAGTTCTTTCTTCTTTTCAAATGATCATTCTGCATCCCTTTAAAACAAACAGTTCTTCTTTCAAATGATCATACTTGCATCCCCTTTAAAACATTCTAGTTCTTCTTTCAAATGATCATACTTGCATCCCCTTTAAAACAATCAGTTCTTCTTTCAAATAATTATACTGCATCCCCTTTAAAACAAACAGTTCTTTTTCAAATGATCATACTGCATCCCTTTTTAAAACAAACAGTTCTTCTTTTCAAATGATCATACTGCATCCCTTTAAAACAAACAGTTCTTCTTTCAAATGATTATACTGCATCCCTTTAAAACAAACAGTTCTTCTTTCAAATGATCATACTGCATCCCTTTAAAGCAATAAAGTTCTTCTTTCAAATGAACTGCATCCCTTTAAAACAAACAGTTCTTCTTTCAAATGATCATACTGCATCCCCTTTAAAACAAACAGTTCTTCTTTCAAATGATCATACTGCATCCCTTTAAAGCAAACAGTTCTTCTTTCAAAAATCATACTGCATCCCCTTTAAAACAAACAGTTCTTCTTTCAAATGATCATACTGCATCCCTTTAAAACAAACAGTTCTTCTTTCAAATGATCATACTGCATCCCCTTTAAAAAACAGTTCTTTTTTTCAAATGATCATACTTCATCCCTTTAAAAGCAGTCAGTTTTCTTTCAAATTTTCATACTGCATCCTTTTTAAAACAAACAGTTCTTCTTTCAAATGATCATACTGCATCCCCTTTAAAACAAACAGTTCTTCTTTCAAATGATCATACTGCATCCCCTTTAAAACAAACAGTTCTTCTTTCAAATGATCATACTGCATCCCCTTTAAAACAAACAGTTCTTCTTTCAAATGATCATACTGCATCCCCTTTAAAACAAACAGTTCTTCTTTCAAATGATCATACTGCATCCCTTTAAAACAAACAGTTCTTTTTCAAATGATCATACTGCATCCCCTTTAAAACAAACAGTTCTTCTTTTTCAAATGATCATACTGCATCCCTTTAAAACAAAAACTTTCAAATGATTTCTTTTCTTTTAAAATTAGTTCTTTTTCATCATGCAAAAGTTCTTCTTTCAAATGATTATACTGCATCCCTTTAAAACAAACAGTTCTTTTTTCAAATGATCATACTGCATCCCCTTTAAAGCAAACAGTTCTTCTTTTCAAATGATTATGCTGCATCCTCTTTCTTTTTTTTTCTTCTTTCAAATGATCATACTGCATCCCCTTTCTTTTTCTTTCTTCTTTCAAATAATCATTGCATCCCCTTTAAAACAAACAGTTCTTTCTTTCAAATGATCATACTGCATCCCTTTAAAACAAACAGTTCTTCTTTCAACAATCATACTGCATCCCCTTTAAAACAAGTTCTTCTTTCAGTTCTTCTTTCAAATGATCATACTGCATCCCCTTTAAAACAAACAGTTCTTCTTTCAAATGATCATACTGCATCCCTTTAAAAAACAAATGAGTTCTTCATTTTCAAACAAATCATACTTTGCATCCCTTTAAAAAACAGTTCTTCTTTCAAATTCTTTCTTTCAAATGATTATACTGCATCCCCTTTAAAACAAACAGTTCTTCTTTCAAATGATCATACTTGCATCCCCTTTAAAACAAACAGTTCTTCTTTCAAATGATCATATTGCATCCCTTTAAAACAAACAGTTCTTCTTTCTTTCAAATGATCATCTTCTTGCATCCCTTTCAAAACAAACAGTTCTTCTTTCTTTCAAATGATCATACTGCATCCCCTTTAAAACAAACAGTTCTTCTTTCAAATGATCATACTGCATCCCCTTTAAAACAAACAGTTCTTTCTTTCTTTTCAAATGATCATACTGCATCCCTTTAAAACAAACAGTTCTTCTTTCAAATGATCATACTGCATCCCTTTAAAACAAACAGTTCTTCTTTCAAATGATCATACTGCATCCCCTTTTAAAACAAACAGTTCTTCTTTCAAATGATCATACTGCATCCTTTTAAAAAACAAACAGTTCTTTCTTTCAAATGATCATACTGCATCCCTTTAAAACAAAGTTCTTCTTTTCTTTCTTTCAAATGATCATTCTTCTTTCAAATCCCTTTAAAACAAAGGTTTCTTTCTTCTTTTCAAATGATCATACTGCATCCCCTTTAAAACAAACAGTTCTTTCTTTCAAATGATCATACTGCATCCTGCATTCTTTAAAACAAACAGTTCTTCTTTCAAATGATCATACTGCATCCCTTTTAAAAAAACAGTTCTTCTTTCAAATGATCATATATTGCATCCCTTTAAAACAAACAGTTCTTCTTTCAAATAATCATACTGCATCCCAATTTTTCTTTCAAATAGTTTTTTCTTTCAAATGATTATCTTTCAAATGCATCCTCTTTAAAACAAACAGTTCTTTCTTTCAAATGATCATACTGCATCCCTTTAAAACAAACAGTTCTTCTTTCAAATGATCATACTGCATCCCTTTAAAACAAACAGTTCTTCTTTCAAATGATCATACTGCATCCCTTTAAAACAAACAGTTCTTCTTTCAAATGATCATACTGCATCCTTTTAAAACAAACAGTTTTTTCTTTCAAATGATCATACTGCATCCCCTTTAAAACAAACAGTTCTTCTTTTCAAATGATCATACTGCATCCCCTTTAAAACAAATAGTTCTTCTTTCAAATGATCATACTGCATCCCTTTTTTAAAACAAACAGTTCAGTTTTCTTTCAAATGATCATACTGCATCCCCTTTAAAAACAAACAGTTCTTTCTTTCAAATGATCATATTTGCATCCTCTTTAAAACAAACAGTTCTTTTTCAAATGATCATACTGCATCCCTTTAAAACAAACAGTTCTTCTTTCAAATGATCATACTGCATCCCCTTTAAACAAACAGTTCTTTTTTTTCAAATGATCATACTGCATCCCTTTAAAACAAACAGTTCTTCTTTCAAATGATCATACTGCATCCCTTTAAAACAAACAGTTCTTTTTCAAATGATCATACTGCATCCCCTTTAAAAAAAAAGTTCTTTTTCTTTCAAATGATTTCAAATCATCCTTTTAAAACAAACTGTATCCCTTTAAAAAAACAGTTGCATCCCCTTTAAAACAAAAGTTCTTCTTTCAAATGATCATACTGCATCCCCAGTTCTTCTTTCAAAATCATACTGCATCCCCTTTAAAACAAACAGTTCTTCTTTCAAATGATCATACTGCATCCCCTTTAAAACAAACAGTTCTTTTTTTCAAATGATCATACTTTTGCATCCCTTTAAAACAAACAGTTCTTCTTTCAAATGATCATACTGCATCCCCTTTAAAACAAACAGTTCTTCTTTCAAATGATTATACTGCATCCCTTTAAAACAAACAGTTTTTCTTTCAAATGATCATACTGCATCCCCTTTAAAACAAACAGTTCTTCTTTTCAAATGATCATACTGCATCCCTTTAAAACAAACAGTTCTTTCTTTCAAATGATCATACTGCATCCTTTAAAACAAAAGTTCTTCTTTCAAATAATCATACTGCATCCCTTTAAAACAAAACAGTTCTTTTTCAAATGATGCATCCCTTTAAAACAAACAGTTCTTCTTTCAAATGCATCATCCTCTTTAAAACAAACAGTTCTTCTTTTTTCAAATGATCATACTGCATCCCCTTTAAAACAAAAGTTCTTCTTTTCAAATGATCATACTGCATCCCTTTAAAACAAACAGTTCTTCTTTCAAATGATCATACTGCATCCCCTTTAAAACAAACAGTTCTTCTTTCAAATGATCATACTGCATCCCCTTTAAAACAAACAGTTCTTCTTTCAAATGATCATACTGCATCCCCTTTAAAACAAACAGTTCTTCTTTCAAATGATCATACTGCATCCCTTTAAAACAAACAGTTCTTCTTTTCAAATGATCATACTGCATCCCTTTTAAAACAAACAGTTCTTTTTTTCAAATGATCATACTGCATCCCTTTAAAAAAAAGTTCAGTTCTTCTTTCAAATGATCATACTGCATCCCTTTAAAACAAACAGTTCTTCTTTCAAATGATCATGCTGCATCCCCTTTAAAACAAAAAGTTCTTCTTTTTCAAATGATCATACTGCATCCTTTTTTTTAAAGCAAACAGTTCTTCTTTCAAATGATCATACTGCATCCCCTTTAAAACAAACAGTTCTTCTTTCAAATGATCATACTGCATCCCTTTAAAACAAACAGTTCTTCTTTCAAATGATCATACTGCATCCCTTTAAAGCAAACAGTTCTTCTTTTCAAATGATCATACTGCATCCCTTTAAAACAAACAGTTCTTCTTTTCAAATGATCATACTGCATCCCCTTTAAAACAAACAGTTCTTTTTTTCAAATGATTACTGCATCCCCTTTAAAGCAAACAGTTCTTCTTTTCAAATGATTATACTGCATCCCCTTTAAAACAAACAGTTCTTCTTTCAAATGATCATACTGCATCCTTTTAAAACAAACAGTTCTTCTTTTCAAATGATCATACTGCATCCCTTTAAAAACAAACAGTTCTTCTTTCAAATGATTATACTGCATCCCTTTAAAACAAACAGTTCTTCTTTCAAATGATCATACTGCATCCCTTTAAACAATCAGTTCTTCTTTCAAATGATCATACTGCATCCCTTTAAAAAAAAGTTTTTCTTTCTTTCAAATGATCATACTGCATCCCTTTAAAACAAACAGTTCTTCTTTCAAATAATCATACTGCATCCCTTTAAAACAAACAGTTCTTCTTTCAAATGATCATGTTGCATCCCTTTAAAACAAACAGTTCTTCTTTCAAATGATCATACTGCATCCCTTTAAAACAAACAGTTCTTCTTTCAAATGATTATACTGCATCCCTTTAAAACAAACAGTTCTTCTTTCAAATGATCATACTGCATCCCTTTAAAACAAACAGTTCTTCTTTCAAATGATCATACTGCATCCCTTTAAAACAAACAGTTCTTCTTTCAAATGATCATACTTGCATCCCCTTTAAAAAAACAGTTCTTCTTTCAAATAATCATACTGCATCCCTTTAAAACAAACAGTTCTTCTTTCAAATGATTCACTGCATCCCCTTAAAACAAACAGTTCTTCTTTCAAATGATCATACTGCATCCCTTTAAAAAGTTCTTCTTTCAAATGATCATTGCATCCCTTTAAACAAAAAAGTTCTCTTTCAAATGATCATACTGCATCCCTTTAAAACAAACAGTTCTTCTTTCAAATGATTATACTGCATCCCTTTAAAACAAATAGTTCTTTCTTTCAAATGATCATACTGCATCCCCTTTAAAACAAAAGTTCTTCTTTTCAAAAATGATCATACTGCATCCCTTTAAAACAAATGCAGTTCTTCTTTTCAAATGATCATATGCATCCCTTTAAAACAAACAGTTCTTCTTTCAAATGATCATACTGCATCCCCTTTAAAACAAACAGTTCTTCTTTCAAATGATCATACTGCATCCCTTTAAAACAAACAGTTCTTTTTCAAATGATCATACTGCATCCCCTTTAAAAAAACAGTTCTTCTTTCAAATGATCATACTGCTGCATACTGCATCCCTTTAAAACAAACAGTTCTTCTTTCAAATGATCATACTGCATCCCTTTAAAACAAACAGTTCTTTTTTCTTTCAAATGATCATACTGCATCCCTTTAAAATCAAAAGTTCTTCTTTCAAATAATCATACTGCATCCCTTTAAAAAAACAGTTCTTCTTTCAAATGATTATGCTGCATCCCCTTTAAACAAACAGTTCTTCTTTCAAATGATTATACTGCATCCCCTTTAAACAAACAGTTCTTCTTTCAAATGATCATACTGCATCCCCTTTAAAACAAACAGTTCTTCTTTCAAATGATCATACTGCATCCTTTTTAAACAAACAGTTCTTCTTTCAAATGATCATACTGCATCCCTTTAAAACAAACAGTTCTTCTTTCAAATGATCATACTGCATCCCTTTTCAAACAGTTCTTCTTTCAAATGATCATACTGCATCCCTTTTAAACAATCAGTTCTTCTTTCAAATGATCATACTGCATCCCCTTTAAAACAATCAGTTCTTCTTTCAAATGATCATACTGCATCCCCTTTAAAACAAACAGTTCTTCTTTCAAATGATCATACTGCATCCCTTTAAAACAAACAGTTCTTCTTTCAAATGATCATACTGCATCCCCTTTAAAACAAACAGTTCTTCTTTCAAATGATCATACTGCATCCCCTTTAAAACAAACAGTTCTTCTTTCAAATGATTATACTGCATCCTTTTAAAAAACAGTTCTTCTTTCAAATGATCATATTGCATCCCCTTTAAAACAAACAGTTCTTCTTTCAAATGATCATACTGCATCCCTTTAAAACAAACAGTTCTTCTTTCAAATGATCATACTGCATCCCTTTAAAACAAACAGTTCTTCTTTCAAATGATCATACTGCATCCCCTTTAAAACAAACAGTTCTTCTTTCAAATGATTATATTGCATCCCTTTAAAACAAACAGTTCTTCTTTTCAAATGATCATACTGCATCCCTTTAAAACAAACAGTTCTTCTTTCAAATGATCATACTGCATCCCCTTTAAAACAAAAACAGTTCTTCTTTCAAATGATTATACTGCATCCCCTTTAAAACAAACAGTTCTTTTTTTCAAATGATTACTGCATCCCCTTTAAAACAAACAGTTCTTCTTTCAAATGATCATGCTGCATCCCTTTAAAACAAACAGTTCTTCTTTCAAATGATCATACTGCATCCCCTTTAAAACAAACAGTTCTTCTTTCAAATGATTATATTGCATCCCCTTTAAAACAAACAGTTCTTCTTTTTCAAATGATCATACTGCATCCCCTTTAAAACAAACAGTTCTTCTTTCAAATGATCATATTGCATCCCCTTTAAAACAAACAGTTCTTCTTTCAAATGATCATACTGCATCCCTTTAAAACAAACAGTTCTTCTTTCAAATGATCATACTGCATCCCCTTTAAAACAAACAGTTCTTCTTTCAAATGATCATACTGCATCCCCTTTAAAACAAACAGTTCTTCTTTCAAATGATCATACTGCATCCTTTTTAAAACAAACAGTTCTTCTTTTTCAAATGATCATACTGCATCCCCTTTAAAACAAACAGTTCTTCTTTCAAATGATCATGTTGCATCCCTTTAAAACTTTAATCACCTTTAAACAAACAGTTCTTCTTTCAAATGATCATACTTTGCATCCCCTTTAAAAAAACAGTTCTTCTTTCAAATGATCATACTGCATCCTTTAAATAAAACAGTTCTTCTCTTTCAAATGATCATACTTGCATCCTTCTTTCAAAAACAAACAGTTCTTCTTTCAAATGGATCATACTGCATCCCCTTTAAAACAGTCAGTTCTTCTTTCAAATGATCATACTGCATCCCTTTAAAAAAACAGTTCTTTTTTCAAATAATCATACTGCATCCCTTTAAAACAAACAGTTCTTCTTTCAAATGATTATACTGCATCCCTTTAAAACAAACAGTTCTTCTTTTCAAATGATCATACTGCATCCTTTTAAAACAAACAGTTCTTCTTTCAAATGAGTACTGCATCCCCTTTAAAACAAACATCTTCTTTCAAATAATCAACTGCATCCCTTTAAAACAAACAATGTTCTTCTTTCAAATGATCATACTGCATCCCCTTTAAAACAATCAGTTCTTCTTTCAAATGATTATGCTGCATCCCCTTTAAAACAAACAGTTCTTCTTTCAAATGATCATACTGCATCCCCTTTAAAACAAAGTTCTTCTTTCAAATGATTATGCTGCATCCTCCCTTTTAAAACAAACAGTTCTTCTTTCAAATGATCATACTGCATCCCCTTTTAAAAAAACAGTTCTTCTTTCAAATGATCATACTGCATCATCCCTTTAAAACAAACAGTTCTTCTTTCAAATGATCATGCTGCATCCCCTTTAAAAAACAAACAGTTCTTCTTTCAAATGATCATACTGCATCCCCTTTAAAACAAACAGTTCTTCTTTCAAATGATCATACTGCATCCCTTTAAAACAAACAGTTCTTCTTTCAAATGATCATACTGCATCCCTTTAAAACAAACAGTTCTTCTTCTTTCAAATGATCATACTGCATCCCCTTTAAACAAACAGTTCTTCTTTCAAATGATCATACTGCATCCCCTTTAAAACAAACAGTTCTTCTTTCAAATGATCATACTGCATCCCCTTTAAAACAACTGCATCCTCTTTAAAACAAACAGTTCTTCTTTCAAATGATCATACTGCATCCTCTTTAAAACAAACAGTTCTTCTTTCAAATGATCATACTGCATCCCCTTTAAAACAAACAGTTCTTCTTTCAAATGATCATACTGCATCCCCTTTAAAACAAACAGTTCTTCTTTCAAATGATCATACTGCACCCCTTTAAAACAAACAGTTCTTCTTTCAAATGATCATACTGCATCCTCTTTAAAACAAACAGTTCTTCTTTCAAATGATCATACTGCATCCCTTTAAAACAAACAGTTCTTCTTTCAAATGATCATACTGCATCCCCTTTAAAACAAACAGTTCTTCTTTCAAATGATCATACTGCACCCCTTTAAAACAAACAGTTCTTCTTTCAAATGATCATACTGCATCCTCTTTAAAACAAACAGGTCTTCTTTCAAATGATCATACTGCATCCCCAGTTTTAAAATGGTTATGCTGCATCCCCTTAAAAAAACAGTTCTTCTTTCAAATGATCATACTGCATCCCCTTTAAAACAAACAGTTCTTCTTTCAAATGATCATATTTGCATCAGTTCCCTTTGCATCCCTTTAAAAAAGTTCTTCTTTCAAATGATCATACTGCATCCTCTTTAAAACAAACAGTTCTTCTTTCAAATGATCATACTGCATCCCCTTTAAAAAACAGTTCTTTCTTTCAAATGATCAGTTCTTCTGCATCCCCTTTAAAACAAACAGTTCTTCTTTCAAATGATCATACTGCATCCCCTTTAAAACAAACAGTTCTTCTTTCAAATGATCATACTGCATCCCCCCTTTCAAAAAACATCCAGTTCTTCTTCTTTCAAATGATCATACTGCATCCCCTTTCAAAAATCATACTGTTCTTCTTTTCAAATGATCATACTGCATCCCTTTAAAACAAACAGTTCTTCTTTCAAATGATCATACTGCATCTTAAAACAAACAGTTCTTTAAAACAAACAGTTCTTCTTTCAAATGATCATATTGCATCCCTTTAAAACAAAAGTTCTTCTTTCAAATGATCATACTGCATCCCCTTTAAAAGCAAGTTCTTCAGTTCTTCTTTCAAATGATCATACTGCATCCCCTTTAAAACAAAGTTCTTCTTTTCAAATGATTATGCTGCATCCCTTTAAAACAAACAGTTCTTCTTTCAAATGATCATACTGCATCCCTTTAAAACAAACAGTTCTTCTTTCAAATGATCATACTGCATCCCCTTTAAAGCAAACAGTTCTTCTTTCAAATGATCATACTGCATCCTCTTTAAAACAAACAGTTCTTCAGTTTTTCAAATGATCATACTGCATCCCCCTTTAAAACAAACAGTTCTTCTTCTTTCAAATGATCATACTGCATCCCTTTAAAACAAACAGTTCTTCTTTCAAATGATTATACTGCATCCCCTTTAAAACAAACAGTTCTTCTTTCAAATGATTATGCTGCATCCCTTTAAAACAAACAGTTCTTCTTTCAAATGATCATACTGCATCCCCTTTAAAACAAACAGTTCTTCTTTCAAATGATCATACTGCATCCCTTTAAAACAAACAGTTCTTCTTTCAAATGATCATACTGCATCCCCTTTAAACAAACAGTTCTTCTTTCAAATGATCATACTGCATCCCCTTTAAAACAAACAGTTCTTCTTTCAAATGATCATACTGCATCCCTTTAAAAACAAAATACTGCATCCCTAAAAAACAGTTCTTCTTTCAAATGATCATACTGCATCCTCTTTAAAACAAACAGTTCTTCTTTCAAATGATCATACTGCATCCTTTTTAAAACAAACAATTCTTCTTTCAAATGATCATGCTGCAAATCATACTTTTAAAAAAAAGTTCTTCTTTCAAATGATCATACTGCATCCCTTTAAAACAAACAGTTCTTCTTTCAAATGATCATACTGCTGCATCCCCTTTAAAACAAACAGTTCTTCTTTCAAATGATCATACTGCATCCCTTTAAAACAAACAGTTCTTCTTTTTCAAATGATCATACTGCATCCCCCTAAAAAAAACAGTTCTTCTTTCAAATAATCATGCTGCATCCCCTTTAAAACAAACAGTTCTTCTTTCAAATGATCATACTGCATCCCTTTAAAACAAACAGTTCTTCTTTCAAATGATCATATTGCATCCCCTTTAAAACAATTGCATCCTCTTTCTTCTTTCAAATGATCATACTGCATCCCCTTTAAAACAAACAGTTCTTCTTTCAAATGATCATACTGCATCCCCTTTAAAACAAACAGTTCTTCTTTCAAATGATCATACTGCATCCCCTTTAAAACAAACAGTTTTCTTCTTTCAAATGATCATACTGCATCCCCTTTAAAAACAAACAGTTCTTCTTTCAAATGATCATACTGCATCCCCTTTAAACAAACAGTTTTTCTTTCAAATGATCATACTGCATCCCTTTTAAAACAATCAGTTCTTCTTTCAAATGATCATACTGCATCCTCTTTAAAACAAACAGTTCTTCTTTCAAATGATCATGCATCATCCTTCTTTAAAACAAACATTTTTTCTTTTCAAATGATCATACTGCATCCCCTTTAAAACAAACAGTTCTTCTTTCAAATGATCATACTGCATCCCCTTTAAAACAAATCAGTTCTTCTTTCAAATGATCATACTGCATCCCTTTAAAACAAACAGTTCTTCTTTCAAATGATTATGCTGCATCCCCTTTAAAACAAACAGTTCTTCTTTCAAATGATCATACTGCATCCCTTTAAAACAAACAGTTCTTCTTTCAAATGATCATACTGCATCCCCTTTAAAAAAATAGTTCTTCTTCTTTTCAAATGATCATACTGCATCCCTTTAAAACAACAGTTCTTCTTTCAAATGATCAATCCCCTGCAGAAAGTTCTTCTTTAAAATCAACTGTATCCTTTAAGTTCTTCTTTCAAATAATCATACTGCATCCCCTTTAAAACAAACGGTTCTTCTTTCAAATGATTATGCTGCATCCCCAGTTCTTTTTAAAACAAACAGTTCTTCTTTCAAATGATCATGCTGCATCCTCTTTAAACAAACAGTTCTTCTTTCAAATGATCATACTGCATCCCCTTTAAAACAAAACAGTTCTTCTTTCAAATGATCATACTGCATCCCCTTTAAAACAAACAGTTCTTCTTTCAAATGATCATACTGCATCCCCTTTAAAACAAACAGTTCTTCTTTCAAATGATCATACTGCATCCCTTTTAAACAAACAGTTCTTTCTTTCAAATAATCATACTGCATCCCCTTTAAAACAAAAGTTCTTCTTTCAAATGATCATACTGCATCCTTTTTAAAACAAACAGTTCTTCTTTTTCAAATGATCATGCTGCATCCCCTTTAAAACAAACAGTTCTTCTTTCAAATGATCATACTTTGCATCCCTTCTTTCAAAAATACTGCAAACCTTTCTTCTTTCAAATGATCATACTGCATCCCCTTTAAAACAAACAGTTCTTCTTTCAAATGATTATACTGCTGCATCCCAGTGGTTTTAAAACAAACAGGTCTTCTTTCAAAAATGATCTTTACTGCATCCCCTTTCAAAAAAAATCCTTTTTAAAAACAAACAGTTCTTCTTTCAAATGATCATACTGCATCCTCTTTAAAACAAACAGTTCTTCTTTCAAATGATCATGCTGCATCCTTTTTAAAACAAACAGTTCTTCTTTCAAATGATCATACTGCATCCCTTTAAAACACCAGTTCTTCTTTTTCAAATGATCATACTGCATCCCCTTTAAAACAAAGTTCTTCTTTCAAATGATCTTCAAATTTCAAAACTGTTCTTCTTTCATCATACTGCATCCCCTTTAAAGCAATCAGTTCTTCTTTCAAATGATTATGCTGCATCCCCAGTTCTTCTTTAAAACAAACAGTTCTTCTTTCAAATGATTATGCTGCATCCCTTTAAAACAAACAGTTCTTCTTTCAAATAATCATACTGCATCCCCTTTAAAACAAACAGTTCTTCTTTCAAATGATCATGCTGCATCCCCTTTAAAACAAACAGTTCTTCTTTCAAATGATCATACTGCATCCTTTAAAAAAAAAGTTCTTCTTTCAAATGATCATACTGCATCCCCAGGTTTTCTTTCAAATGGTCATACTGCATCCCTTTTCTGTTCTTCTTTTCAAATAATCATACTGCATCCCTTTTAAAACAAACAGTTCTTCTTTCAAATGATTTGCATCCTCTTTAAAACAAACAGTTCTTTTTTCAAATGTCATACTGCATCCCTTTAAACAAACAGTTCTTCTTTCAAATGATCATACTGCATCCTCTTTAAAACAATCAGTTCTTCTTTCAAATGATCATACTGCATCCCTTTAAAACAAACAGTTCTTCTTTCAAATGATCATACTGCATCCCAGGTCTTTTTAAAAGTCAAGCATCCAGTTCAGTTTTCTTTCAAATGATCATACTGCATCCCTTTAAAACAAACAGTTCTTCTTTCAAATGATCATACTGCATCCCTTTAAAAACAAACAGTTCTTCTTTCAAATGATCATACTGCATCCCCTTTAAAACAAACAGTTCTTCTTTCAAATGATCATACTGCATCCCTTTTTAAAACAAACAGTTCTTCTTTCAAATGATCATACTGCATCCCCTTTAAAACAAACAGTTTCTTCTTTCAAATGATCATGCTGCATCCCCTTTAAAACAAACAGTTCTTCTTTTTCAAATGATCATACTGCATCCCCTTTAAAACAAAAGTTCTTCTTTTCAAATGATCATACTGCATCCCTTTAAAACAAACAGTTCTTCTTTCAAATGGTCATGTTGCATCCCTTTAAAACAAACAGTTCTTCTTTCAAAAATGATCATACTGCATCCTTCTTTAAAACAATCAGTTCTTCTTTTCAAATGATCATACTGCATCCCTTTTAAAACAAACAGTTCTTCTTTCAAATGATCATACTGCATCCCTTTAAAACAAACAGTTCTTCTTTCAAATGATCATACTTCATCCCCTTTAAAACAAACAGTTCTTCTTTCAAATGATCATACTGCATCCCTGCAGTTCTTCTTTCAAATAATCATACTGCATCCCCTTTAAAACAATCATTCTTTTTCCTTCAAAACAAACTGCATCCCTTTCAAACAATCATTCTTCTTTAAAAACAAACAGTTCTTTTTCAAATGATCATTTGCATCCCCTTTAAAAAACAACAGTTCTTCTTTTCAAATGATCATTTTGCATCTTTAAAAACAAACAGTTCTTCTTTCAAATGGTCAACTGCATCCCCTTTAAAACAAACAGTTCTTCTTTCAAATGATCATACTGCATCCCTTTAAAACAAACAGTTCTTCTTTCAAATGATGTTGCATCCCCTTTAAAACAATCCCTTCTTCTTTAGTCAAACAAACAGTTTTTTCTTTCAAATGATCATACTGCATCCCCTTTAAAAACAAAGTTCTTCTTTCAAATGATCATACTGCATCCCCTTTAAAACAAACAGTTCTTCTTTTTCAAATGATCATACTGCATCCCCTTTAAAACAAACAGTTCTTTTCAAATGATCATACTGCATCCCTTTTAAAACAAACAGTTCTTCTTTCAAATGATCATACTGCATCCCCTTTTAAAAAAAAAAGTTCTTCTTTCAAATGATCATACTGCATCCCTTTAAAAAAACTGTTCTTTTTCTTCTTTCAAATGATTTTTAAAGCAAAAAGTTCATCCAAATAATCATTGCAAAAAAACAAACAGTTCTTCTTTCAAATGATCATACTGCATCCCCTTTAAAACAAACAGTTCTTCTTTCAAATGATCATACTGCATCCCCTTTAAAACAAACAGTTCTTCTTTTTCAAATGATTATGCCTGCATCCCTTTAAAACAAACAGTTCTTCTTTCAAATGATCATACTGCATCCCTTTAAACAAGCAATTCTTCTTTCAAATGATCATACTGCATCCCCTTTAAAACAAACAGTTCTTCTTTCAAATGATCATACTGCATCCCCTTTAAAACAATCAGTTCTTCTTTCAAATGATTATGCTGCATCCCTTTAAAAAAACAGTTCTTCTTTCAAATGATCATGTTGCATCCCCTTTAAAACAAACAGTTCTTTCTTTCAAATGATCATACTGCATCCCCTTTAAAACAAACAGTTCTTCTTTCAAATGATCATGCTGCATCCCTTTAAAAAAACAGTTCTTCTTTCAAATGATCATACTGCATCTTTTAAAACAAACAGTTCTTTTCAAATGATCATACTGCATCCCATTTAAAACAAACAGTTCTTTCAAATTTCAAATGATCATACTGCATCCCCTTTAAAACAAAACAAACAGTTCTTCTTTCAAATAATCATACTGCATCCCCTTTTAAAACAAACAATTTCTTCTTTCAAATGATCATATTGCATCCCTTTAAAACAAACAGTTCTTCTTTCAAATGATCATACTGCATCCCTTTAAAACAAACAGTTTCTTCTTTAAATGATCATACTGCATCCTCTTTAAAACAAACAGTTCTTCTTTCAAATGATCATACTGCATCCCCTTTAAAACAAACAGTTCTTCTTTCAAATGATTATACTGCATCCTCTTTAAAAAAAAAGTTCTTCTTTCAAATGATTATATTGCATCCCTTTTAAAACAAACAGTTCTTCTTTCAAATGATCATACTGCATCCCCTTTAAAACAAACAGTTCTTCTTTTTCAAATGATCATACTGCATCCCTTTTAAAACAAACAGTTCTTTCTTTCAAATGATCATACAAATGCATCCCCTTGCAGGTCTTCTTTCAAATGATTATGCATCCCTTTAAACAAAAGGTCTTTTTCAAATGATCATACTGCATCCCTTTTTAAAACAAACAGTTCTTCTTTTTCAAATGATCATACTGCATCCCTTCTTTCAAAAACAAAGTTCTTCTTTCAAATAAGTTCTTCTTTTTCAAATGATTATACTGCATCCCCTTTAAACAAACAGTTCTTTTTCAAATGATTATGCTGCATCCCTTTAAAACAAACAGTTCTTCTTTCAAATGATCATACATCCCCTTTAAAACAAACAGTTCTTCTTTCAAATGATCATACTGCATCCCCTTTAAAACAAACAGTTCTTTTTTTTCAAATGATCATACTGCATCCCCTTTAAAACAAACAGTTCTTCTTTTCAAATGATCATACTGCATCCCCTTTAAAACAAACAGTTCTTCTTTCAAATGATCATGCATTGCATCCCTTTAAAACAAACTGTTCTTTAAAATAAAAGTTCTTTTCAAATGATCATACTGCATCCCTTTAAAAAAACAAACAGTTCTTCTTTTCAAATGATCATTCTGCATCCCTTTTAAAACAAACAGTTCTTCTTTTCAAATGATCATACTGCATCCCTTTAAAAAAACAAACATTTCTTCTTTTTAAAATGATCATACCATCCCTTTAAAACAAACATCTTCTTCAAAAAATACTGCATCCCTTTAAAACAAACAGGTTCTTCTTTCAAATGATCATACTGCATCCTCTTTAAAACAAACAGGTTTTCTTTCAAATGATCATACTGCATCCCTTTAAAAAAACAGTTCTTTTCTTTCAAATAATCATACTGCAT
The DNA here is from genome assembly GCA_903632075.3 of Acanthosepion pharaonis. NCBI lineage: Eukaryota > Metazoa > Mollusca > Cephalopoda > Sepiida > Sepiidae > Acanthosepion > Acanthosepion pharaonis. Next base: position 718,967 of record CAHIKZ030000268.1, read on the forward strand.
CCCCTTTAAAACAAACAGTTCTTCTTTCAAAATCATCATACTGCATCCTCTTTCAAATGATCATACTGCATCCCCTTTAAAACAAACAGTTCTTTTTCTTTCAAATGATCATACTGCATCCTCTTTAAAACAAACAGTTCTTTCTTTCAAATGATCATACTGCATCCCCTTTTTAAAACAAACAGTTCTTCTTTCAAATGATCATACTGCATCCCCTTTAAAACAAACAGTTCTTCTTTCAAATGATCATACTGCATCCCCTTTAAAACAAACAGTTCTTCTTTCAAATGATCATACTGCATCCCCTTTAAAACAAACAGTTCTTCTTTCAAATGATCATATTGCATCCCTTTTAAAACAAATAGTTCTTTTTCCTTTCAAATGATCATACTGCATCCCCTTTTGAAAAATCAAATAGTTCTTCAGTTCTTCTTTCAAATGATTATGCTGCATCCTATTTAAAACAAACAGTTCTTCTTTCCAATGATCATACTGCATCCCCTAACAAAACAAACAGTTCTTCAATTTTTCAAATGATCAAATACTGCGTCCCCTTTAAAACAAACAGTTCTTCTTTCAAATGATCATACTGCATCCCTTTAAAACAAACAGTTCTTCTTTTCAAATAATTATGCTGCATCCCCTTTAAAACAAAAGTTCTTCTTTCAAATGATTATGCTGCATCCCTGTTTTAAAACAAACAGTTCTTTCTTTTTCAAATGATTATACTGCATCCCCTTAAAAACAAAACAAAGTTCTTCTTCTTTCAAATGATCATACTGCATCCCCTTTAAAACAAACAGTTCTTCTTTCAAATGATCATACTGCATCCCCTTTAAAACAAAGTTCTTCTTTCAAATAATCATACTGCATCCCCTTTAAAGCAATCAGTTCTTCTTTCAAATGATTATGCTGCATCCCCTTTAAAACAAACAGTTCTTCTTTCAAATGATCATATTGCATCCCCTTTAAAACAAACAGTTCTTCTTTCAAATGATCATACTGCATCCCCTTTAAAGCAAACAGTTCTTCTTTCAAATGATCATACTGCATCCCCTTTAAAATAAAGTTCTTCTTTCAAATAATCATACTGCATCCCCTTTAAAGCAAACAGTTCTTCTTTCAAATGATCATACTGCATCCCTTTAAAATAAAGTACTTCTTTCAAATGATCATACTGCATCCTCTTTAAAACAACTAGTTCTTCTTTCAAATGATCATACTGCATCCCCTTCAAAAGAAAGTTCTTCTTTCAAATAATCATACTGCATGTTTAAAGCAATCAGTTCTTTTTCAAAAATTATATTGCATCCCCTTTAAAACAAAACAGTTCTTCTTTCATACTGCATCCCCAAATGATCAGTTCTTCTTTCAAATGACTGCATCCCCTTTAAAACAAACAGTTCTTCTTTCAAATGATCATACTGCATCCCTTTAAAACAAACAGTTTCTTCTTTCAAATGATCATACTGCATCCCTTTAAAAAAAAATTCTTCTTTCAAATGATCATACTGCATCCTTTAAAACAAACAGTTCTTCTTTCAAATGATCATACTGCATCCCCTTTAAAACAAAGTTCTTCTTTCAAATGATCATACTGCATCCCCTTTTAAAACAAACAGTTCTTCTTTCAAATGATCATACTGCATCCCCTTTAAAACAAAACAAAGTGCATCCCTTTAAAAAGCAATCAGTTCTTCTTTCAAATGATCATATGCATCCCTTTAAACAAACAGTTCTTCTTTTTAAAGTCATACTGCATCCCCTTTAAAACAAACAGTTCTTCTTTTCAAATGATCATACTGCATCCCCTTTAAAACAAACAGTTCTTCTTTCAAATGATCATATGCATCCCCTTTAAAACAAACAGTTCTTCTTTCAAATGATCATACTGCAATCCCTTTAAAGCAAACAGTTCTTCTTTCAAATGATCATACTGCATCCCTTTAAAACAAACAGTTCTTTCTTTCAAATGATCATGTCATTGCATCCCTTTAAAACAAACAGTTCTTCTTTTTCAAATGATCATACTGCATCCCCTTTAAAGCAAACAGTTCTTCTTTCAAATGATCATGCTGCATCCCTTTAAAACAAACAGTTCTTCTTTCAAATGATCATATTGCATCTTTAAACAAACAGTTCTTCTTTAAACAAATCTTTCATCCTTTCAAAAATGAGTTCTTCTTTCATACTGCATCCCCTTTAAAACAAACAGTTCTTCTTTTTCAAATGATCATACTGCATCCCTTTAAAACAAACAGTTCTTCTTTCAAATGATCATACTGCATCCCTTTAAAACAAACAGTTCTTCTTTCAAATGATCATACTGCATCCCCTTTAAAAAAATCCTTTAAAACAACCAGTTCTTCTTTCAAATGATCATACTGCATCCCTTTTAAAAAAAGTTCTTCTTTCAAATGATCATACTGCATCCCCTTTAAAAAAAGTTCTTCTTTCAAATGAATCATACTGCATCCCCTTTAAAACAATCAGTTCTTCTTTCAAATGATTATACTGCATCCCCTTTAAAACAAACAGTTCTTCTTTCAAATGATCATACTGCATCCCTTTAAACAAACAGTTCTTCTTTCAAATGATCATACTGCATCCCCCTTTAAAACAAACAGTTCTTCTTTCAAATGATCATACTTGCATCCCTTTTAAACAAACAGTTCTTCTTTCAAATGATCATACTGCATCCCTTTAAAACAAGTTCTTCTTTCAAATAATCATACCATCCCCTTTAAAAGCAATCAGTTCTTCTTTCAAATGATTATACTGCATCCCCTTTAAAACAAACAGTTCTTCTTTCAAATGATCATCCCTGCATCTTCCCTTTTTTCAAAAAATCAGGTCTTCTTTCAAAAGTTCTTCTTTCAAACTGCATCCCTTTAAAACAATCAGTTCTTCTTTCAAATGATCATACTGCATCCCCTTTAAAACAAACAGTTCTTCTTTTAAAATGATCATACTGCATCCCTTTTTTTAAACAAACAGTTCTTCTTTCAAATGATCATACTGCATCCCTTTAAAACAAACAGTTCTTCTTTCAAATGATCATACTGCATCCCCTTTAAAACAAACAGTTCTTCTTTCAAATGATCATTCTTTGCATCCCCTTTAAAACAAACAGTTCTTCTTTCAAATGATCATACTGCATCCTCTTTTAAAACAAACAGGTCTTCTTTCAAATGATCATACTGCATCCTTTAAAAAAAACAGTTCTTCTTTCAAATGATCATACTGCATCCTCTTTAAAACAAACAGTTCTTCTTTCAAATGATCTTTAAATACTGCATCCTCATCCTTTTCAAACAAACAGGTCTTCTTTCAAATTCTGCATCCCCTTTAAAAAAATGTTCTTCTTTCAAATGATCATACTGCATCCCTTTAAAACAAACAGTTCTTCTTTCAAATGATCATACTGCATCCCTTTAAAACAAACAGTTCTTCTTTCAAATGATCATACTGCATCCCTTTAAAACAACCAGTTCTTCTTTCAAATAATCATACTGCATCCCCTTTAAAACAAATTGTTCTTCTTTCAAATGATCATACTGCATCCCCTTTAAAACAAACAGTTCTTCTTTCAAATGATCATACTGCATCCCCTTTAAACAAACAGTTCTTTCTTTTCAAATGATCATTCTGCATCCCTTTACTGCATCCCCTTTAAAACAGTTCTTCTTTCAAATGATCATACTGCATCCCTTTAAAACAAACAGTTCTTCTTTCAAATGATTATACTGCATCCCTTTAAAAAACAAACAGCATCTTTTCTTTCAAATGATCATGTTGCTTTAAACAAACATGTCCCTTTAAAAAAATCAGTTCTTCTTTTCAAATGATCATACTGCATCCCCTTTAAAACAAACAGTTCTTCTTTCAAATGATCATGCTGCATCCCTTTAAAACAAACAGTTCTTCTTTCAAATGATCATACTGCATCCCCTTTCAAAAAAACTTTAAACCAGTTCTTCTTTCAAATGATGCATACTGCAATCAGTTCTTCTTTCAAAAAACTTCAAAACAAAAGTTCTTCTTTCAAAAACAGTTCTTCTTTCAAAAATGATCATACTGCATCATCCCTTTTAAAACAAATCAGTTCTTCTTTCAAATAATCATACTGCATCCCCTTTAAAGCAATCAGTTCTTCTTTTAAAATGAGTATGCTGCAACCCCTTTAAAACAAACAGTTCTTCTTTCAAATGATTATACTGCATCCCCTTTAAAACAAACAGTTCTTCTTTCAAATGATCATACCGCATCCGCTTTAAAGCAAACAGTTCTTCTTTCAAATGATCATGCTGCATCCCCTTTAAACAAACAGTTCTTCTTTCAAATGATTATGCTGCATCCTTTAAAACAAACAGTTCTTCTTTCAAATGATCATACTGCATCCCTTTAAAACAAACAGTTCTTCTTTCAAATGATTATACTGCATCCCCTTTAAAACAAACAGTTCTTCTTTCAAATGATCATACTGCATCCCTTTAAAACAAACAGTTCTTCTTTCAAATGATCATACTGCATCCCCTTTAAAACAAACAGTTCTTCTTTCAAATGATCATACTGCATCCCCTTTAAAACAAACAGTTCTTCTTTCAAATGATACTTCCCTTTGCAGTTCCTTTTTCAAATCCTTTAAAAACAGTTCTTCTTTCAAATGATCATACTGCATCCCCTTTAAAACAAACAGTTCTTCTTTCAAATGATCATACTGCTTCTTTCCCTTTAAAACAAACAGTTCTTCTTTTCAAATGATCATGCTGCATCCCCAAAAAACAAACAGTTCTTCTTTTTCAAATGATTCTTTCAAACTGCATCCCCTTTAAAAACAAACAGTTCTTCTTTCAAATGATCATACTGCATCCCCTTTAAAACAATCAGTTCTTCTTTCAAAATCATACTGCATCCCTTTAAAACAAACAGTTCTTCTTCTTTCAAATAATCATACTGCATCCCCCTTTAAAAGCAAACAGTTCTTCTTTCAAATGATTATACTGCATCCCTTTAAAACAAACAGTTCTTTTCTTTTCAAATGATCTTCTTTCAAATAATCATCCCCCTTTAAAGCAATCCTTCTTTCAAATAAATCCTTTAAAACAAACAGTTCTTCTTTCAAATGATCATACTGCATCCCCTTTAAAACAAACAGTTCTTCTTTTCAAATGATCATACTGCATCCCCTTTAAAACAAACAGTTCTTCTTTCAAATGATCATACTGCATCCCCCTTTAAAACAAACAGTTCTTCTTTCAAAAATTATGCTGCATCCTTTAAAACAAACAGTTCTTTTCTTTTTAAAACAATCAGTTCTTCTGCATCCCTTTAAAACAAACAGTTCTTCTTTCAAATGATCATACTGCATTTAAAAAACAGTTCTTCTTTCAAATTAAACAAACAGTTCTTCTTTCAAATGATCATACTGCATCCCTTTAAAACAAACAGTTCTTCTTTCAAATGATCATACTGCATCCCCTTTAAAACAAACAGTTCTTCTTTCAAATGATCATACTGCATCCCCTTTAAAACAAACAGTTCTTCTTTCAAATGATCATACTGCATCCCCTTTAAAACAAACAGTTCTTCTTTCAAATGATCATATTGCATCCCCTTTAAAAAAACTTTCAAAAACAGTTCTTCTTTCAAATGATCATACTGCATCCCCTTTAAAACAAACCGTTCTTCTTTCAAATGATTATACTGCATCCCTTTAAACAAACAGTTCTTCTTTCAAATGATGCTGCATCCCTTTAAAACAAACAGTTCCTCTTTCAAATGATCATACTGCATCCCCCCTTTAAAAAATCAGTTCTTCTTTCAAATGATCATACTGCATCCCTTTAAAACAAACAGTTCTTCTTTCAAATGATCTTTCCCCATTTAAAAAATCATCAAAAATCCCTTTAAAACTGCATCTTCTTTAAAACAATGCTGCACAGTTCTTCTTTCAAATGATCATACTGCATCCCCTTTAAAACAAGTTCAGTTCTTCTTTCAAATGATTCTTGCTGCATCCATCCTTTAAACAAACAGTTCTTCTTTTCAAATGATCATACTGCATCCCTTTAAAAAACAGTTCTTCTTTCAAATAATCATACTGCATCCCTTTAAAACAAACAGTTCTTCTTTCAAATGATCATACTGCATCCCCCCCAAAACAAACAGTTCTTCTTTCAAATGATCATACTGCATCCCCTTTAAAACAAACAGTTCTTCTTTCAAATGATTTGCATCCCTTTAAAACAAACAGTTCTTCTTTCAAATGATCATATCGCATCCCTTTAAAGCAAACAGTTCTTTTTCAAATGATCATACTGCATCCCCTTTAAAACAAACAGTTCTTCTTTCAAATGATCATACTGTTCTTCTTTCATCCCCATTTTAAACAAACAGTTCTTCTTTCAAATGATCACTGCATCCCCTTTAAAACAAACAGTTCTTCTTTCAAATGATCATACTGCATCCCTTTAAAACAAACAGTTCTTCTTTCAAATGATCATATGCATCCTCTTTAAAACAAACAGTTCTTCTTTCAAATAATCATACTGCATCCCTTTAAAACAAAAGTTCTTCTTTCAAATGCAGTTCTTTAAAACAAACAGTTCTTCTTTCAAATGATCATACTGCATCCCTTTAAAACAAAACAAAGTTCAAACAGTTCTTCTTTCAAATGATTATACTGCATCCCCTTTAAAACAAACAGTTCTTCTTTCAAAAATGATAAAACAAACAGTTCTTCTTTCAAATGATCATCCATCCCTTTAAAACAAACAGTTCTTCTTTCAAATGATCATACTGCATCCCCTTTAAAGCAATCAGTTCTTCTTTCAAATGATTATGCTGCATCCCCTCTAAAACAAACACTTCTTCTTTCAAATGATCATACTGCATCCTCTTTAAAACAAACAGTTCTTCTTTCAAATGATCATACTGCATCCCATTTAAAGCAAACAATTCTTCTTTTAAATGATCATACTGCTTCCCCTTTAAAATAAAGTTCTTCTTTCAAATAATCATACTGCATCCCCTTTAAAGCAATCAGTTCTTCTTTCAAATGATTAAGCTGCATCCCCTTTAAAACAAACAGTTCTTCTTTCAAATGATCATATTGCATCCCCTTTAAACAAACAGTTCTTCTTTCAAATGATCATACTGCATCCCCTTTAAAACAAACAGTTCTTCTTTCAAATGATCATACTGCATAAAACCAGTTCCTTTCAAAAATCCCCTTTAAAACAAAGTTCTTCTTTCAAATGATGCATACTAAAACAAACAGTTCTTCCAAATGATCTTTAAAACAAACAGTTCTTCTTTCAAATGATCATACTGCATCCCCTTTCAAAAACAAACAGTTCTTCTTTCAAATGATCATACTGCATCCCCTTTAAAACAAACAGTTCTTCTTTCAAATGATCATACTGCATCCCTTTTAAAACAAACAGTTCTTCTTTCAAATGATCATGCTGCATCCCTTTAAAGCAAACAGTTCTTCTTTCAAATGATCATACTGCATCCCTTTAAAACAAACAGTTCTTCTTTCAAATGATCATACTGCATCCCCTTTAAAAACAAACAGTTCTTCTTTCAAATGATTATGCTGCATCCCCTTTAAAACAAACAGTTCTTCTTTCAAATAATCATTGCATCCCCTTTAAAGCAAAAGTTCTTCTTTCAAATGACTGCATCCCCTTTAAAACAAAACAGTTCTTCTTTCAAATGATCATACTGCATCCCTTTCAAAAAATCCTTTAAAACAAACAGTTCTTCTTTCAAATGATCATACTGCATCCCCTTTAAAACAAACAGTTCTTCTTTCAAATGATCATACTGCATCCCCTTTAAAACAAAACAGTTCTTCTTTCAAATGATCATACTGCATCCCCTTTAAAACAAAACAGTTCAGTTCTTCTTTCAAATGATCATACTGCATCCCTTTAAAACAAACAGTTCTTCTTTCAAATGATCACAAACTGCATCCCCTAAAAAACAAACAGTTCTTCTTTCAAATGATCATACTGCATCCCCTTTAAAACAAACAGTTCTTCTTTCAAATGATCATAGTTCTTCTTCTGCATCCCCTTTAAAACAAACAGTTCTTCTTTCAAATGATCATACTGCATCCTTTAAAACAAACAGTTCTTCTTTCAAATGAATTTAAAACAAACAGTTCTTTTTCAAATGATCATACTGCATCCCCTTTGCATCTTCTTTCAAATGATCTTTAAAACAAACAGTTCTTCTTTCAAATGATCTGCATCCCCTTTAAAACAAACACTTCTTCTTTCAAATGATCATACTGCATCCCCTTTAAAACAAACAGTTCTTCTTTCAAATGATCATACTGCATCCCCTTTAAAACAAAGTTCTTCTTTCAAATAATCATACTGCATCCCCTTTAAAGCAATCAGTTCTTCTTTCAAATGCATCCCCTTTAAAACAAACAGTTCTTCTTTTATGCTGCATCCCTTTAAAACAAACAGGTCTTCTTTCAAATGATCATACTGCATCCCCTTTAAAACAAACAGTTCTTCTTTCAAATGATCATACTGCATCCTCTTTAAAACAAACAGTTCTTCTTTCAAATGATCATACTGCATCCCCTTTAAAACAAACAGTTCTTCTTTCAAATAATCATACTGCATCCTCTTTAAAACAAACAGTTCTTCTTTCAAATGATCATAGTTCTTTCTGCATCCCCTTTAAAACAAAACAGTTCTTCTTTCAAATGATCATACTGCATCTTTAAAATAAGTTCTTCTTTTAAATCATACTGCAAAAACAGTTCAGTTCTTCTTTCAAATGATCATACTGCATCCCCTTTAAAACAAACAGTTCTTCTTTCAAATGATCATCCTCTTTAAAACAAACAGTTCTTCTTTGCATCCCCTTTAAAACAAACAGTTCTTCTTTCAAATGATTATGCTGCATCCTTTAAAAAAACAGTTCTTCTTTCAAATGATCATACTGCATCCCCTTTAAAACAAACAGTTCTTCTTTCAAATGATCATGCTGCATCCCTTTAAAACAAAACAGTTCTTCTTTCAAATGATCATGTTGCATCCCTTTAAAACAAAACAGTTCTTCTTTCAAATGATCATACTGCATCCCCTTTAAAACAAACAGTTCTTCTTTCAAATGATCATACTGCATCCCCTTTAAAACAAACAGTTCTTCTTTCAAATGATCATACCATCCCTTTTAAAACCAGTTCTTCTTTCAAATGAAAATCTTTAAAACAATCAGTTCTTCTTTCAAATGATCATACTGCATCCCTTTAAAAAAAACAGTTCTTCTTTCAAATGATCATACTGCATCCCTTTAAAACAAACAGTTCTTCTTTCAAATGATCATACTGCATCCCCTTTAAAACAAACAGTTCTTCTTTCAAATGATCATACTGCATCCCTTTAAAACAAACAGTTCTTCTTTCAAATGATCATACTGCATCCCCTTTAAAACAAACAGTTCTTCTTTCAAATGATCATACTGCATCCCCTTTAAAAAAACAGTTCTTCTTTCCAAATGATCATGCTGCATCAGTTCTTCTTTAAATTCAAACATCCCCTTTTAAAAAAACAGTTCTTCTTTCAAAAAATGACTGCATCCCCCTTAAAATCAGTTCTTCTTTCAAAAAACTTTAAAACAAACAGTTCTTCTTTCAAATGATCATACATCCCCTTTAAAGCAAACAGTTCTTCTTTCAAATAATCATACTGCATCCCCTTTAAAACTTTAAAAACAGTTCTTCTTTCAAATGATCATACTGCATCCCCTTTAAAACAAACAGTTCTTCTTTCAAATGATCATACTGCATCCCCCTTCTTTTAAAACAAACAGTTCTTCTTTCAAATAATCATACTGCATCCCCTTTAAAACAAACAGTTCTTCTTTCAAATGATCATACTTCATCCCTTTAAAACAAACAGTTTTCTTCTTTCAAATGATTATGCTGCATCCTTTCAAAAGCAATCAGTTCTTCTTTCAAATGATCATGCTGCATCCCCTTTAAAACAAGCAGTTCTTCTTTCTTTGCATCCCTTTAAAACAAACAGTTCTTCTTTCAAATGATCATCCCTTTTAAACAAACAGTTCTTCTTGCATCCCATCCTTTAAAACAATCAGTTCTTCTTTCAAATGATTATGCTGCATCCCCTTTAAAACAAATCCTCTTTAAAACAAACAGTTCTTCTTTCAAAATGATCAGTTCTTCTTTCAAATGATCATCCCTTTAAAACAAACAGTTCTTCTTTCAAATGATCATACTGCATCCCCTTTAAAACAAACAGTTCTTCTTTTCTTCTTTCAAATGATCATACTGCATCCCCTTTAAAACAAACAGTTCTTCTTTCAAAATGATCATGCATCCTCTTTAAAACAAACAGTTCTTCTTTCAAATGATTATACTGCATCCCTAAAAACAAACAGTTCTTCTTTCAAATAATCATACTGCATCCCCTTTAAAACAAACAAGTTCTTCTTTCAAATGATCATGTCACTGCATCCCCTTTAAAAAAACAGTTCTTCTTTCAAATGATCATAAAAAACAGTTCTTCATCCCTTTAAAACAAACAGTTCTTCTTTCAAATGATCATACTGCATCCTCTTTAAAACAAACATTTCTTCTTTCAAATGATCATACTGCATCCCCTTTAAAAAACAGTTCTTCTTTCAAATAATCATACTGCATCCTTTTAAAACAAACAGTTCTTCTTTCAAATAATCATACTGCATCCCCTTTAAAACAAACAGTTCTTCTTTCAAATGATCATATCCCTAAGTTCTTCTTTCAAATAATCATCCCTCTTTAAAACAAACAGTTCTTCTTTCAAATGATTATACTGCATCCCCTTTAAAACAAACAGTTCTTCTTTCAAATAATCATACTGCATCCCCTTTAAAACAAACAGTTCTTCTTTCAAATGATCATACTGCATCCCTTTAAAACAAACAGTTCTTCTTTCAAATGATCATACTGCATCCCCTAAAACAATCAGTTCTTCTTTCAAATAATTATACTGCATCCTTTAAAACAAATCAGTTCTTCTTTCAAATACTGCATCCCCTTTAAAACAAACAGTTCTTCTTTCAAATGATCATACTGCATCCCCTTTAAAACAAACAGTTCTTCTTTCAAATGATCATACTGCATGCCCTTTAAAACAAAGTTCTTCTTTCAAATAATCATACTGCATCCCCTTTAAAGCAATCAGTTCTTCTTTCAAATGATTATACTGATCATCCTTAAAACAAACAGTTCTTCTTTCAAATGATCATACTTCATCCCCTTTAAAACAAACAGTTCTTCTTTCAAATGATCATACTGCATCCCCTTTAAAACAAACAGTTCTTCTTTCAAATGATTGCATCCCCTTTAAAACAAACAGTTCTTCTTTCAAATGATCATACTGCATCCCTTTAAAACAAAGTTCTTCTTTCAAAGTTCTTCTTTCAAATGATCAAATACTGCATCCCCTTTAAAACAAACAGTTCTTCTTTCAAATGATCAACCATCCCCTTTAAATCAATACTGCATCCCCTTTAAAACAAAACAGTTCTTCTTTCAAATGATCATACTGCATCCCCTTTAAAACAAACAGTTCTTCTTTCAAATGATCATACTGCATCCCCTTTAAAACAAACAGTTCTTCTTTCAAATGATCATACTGCATCCCTTTTTAAAACAAACAGTTCTTCTTTCAAATGATCATACTGCATCCCTTTAAAACAAACAGTTCTTCTTTCAAATGATCATACTCCATCCCCTTTAAAACAAACAGTTCTTCTTTCAAATAATCATACTGCATCCCCTTTAAAACAAACAGTTCTTCTTTCAAATGATCATACTGCATCCCCTTTAAAACAAAAGTTCTTCTTTCAAATGATCATACTGCATCCCCTTTAAAACAAACAGTTCTTCTTTCAAATGATTATGCTGCATCCCTTTTAAAACAAACAGTTTCTTCTTTCAAATGATCTGCATCCCCTTTAAAAAAAACAGTTCTTCTTTCAAATGATCATACTGCATCCCCTTTAAAAACAAACAGTTCTTCTTTTTAAAACCAATCATACTGCATCCCTTTAAAGCAAACAGTTCTTCTTTCAAATGATTATGCTGCATCCCCTTTAAAACAAACAGTTCTTCTTTCAAATGATCATACTGCATCCCTTTAAAACAAACAGTTCTTCTTTCAAATGATCATACTGCATCCCCTTTAAAACAAACAGTTCTTCTTTCAAATGATCATACTGCATCCCCTTTAAAAAGTTCTTCTTTCAAAATAATTATGCTGCATCCCCTTTAAAACAAACAGTTCTTCTTTCAAATGATCATACTGCATCCCCTTTAAAACAAACAGTTCTTCTTTCAAATGACTGCATCCCTTTGCATCAGTTCTTTTCAAAAAACAAACAGTTCTTCTTTCAAATGATCATACTGCATCCCCTTTAAAACAAACAGTTCTTCTTTCAAATGATCATACTGCATCCCCTTTAAAACAAACAGTTCTTCTTTCAAATGATCATGCTGCATCCCTTTAAAACAAACAGTTCTTCTTTCAAATGATTCATGCTGCATCCCCTTTAAAACAAACAGTTCTTCTTTCAAATGATCATACTGCATCCCCTTTAAAACAAACAGTTCTTCTTTCAAATGATCATACTGCATCCTTTAAAACAAACAGTTCTTCTTTCAAATGATCATGCTGCATCCTTTAAAACAAACAGTTCTTCTTTCAAATGATCATACTGCATCCCCTTTAAAACAAACAGTTCTTCTTTCAAATGATCATACTGCATCCCCTTTAAAACAAACAGTTCTTCTTTCAAATGATCATACTGCATCCTCTTTAAATCAGTTCTTCTTTCAAAAAACATCTTTAAAACAAACAGTTCTTCTTTCAAATGATTTCTTCTTTAAACAAACATGTCTTCTTTCAAATGATCATACTGCATCCCTTTAAACAAACAGTTCTTCTTTCAAATGATCATACTGCATCCCCTTCAAAACAAACAGTTCTTCTTTCAAATGATTATACTGCATCCCCTTTAAAACAAACAGTTCTTCTTTCAAATGATCATACTCATCCCTTTAAAACAGTTCCTTTTAAAATCCCCTTTAAAAACAGTTCTTCTTTCAAATGATCATACTGCATCCTTTAAAACAATCAGTTCTTCTTTCAAATGATCATACTGCATCCCCTTTAAAACAAACAGTTCTTCTTTCAAATGATCATACTGCATCCCCTTTAAAACAAACAGTTCTTCTTTCAAATGATCATACTGCATCCTTCTTTCAAAAAGTTATGCTGCACAAACAGTTCTTCTTTCAAATGATTATACTGCATCCCCTTTAAAACAAACAGTTCTTCTTTCAAATGATCATACTGCATCCCCTTTAAAACAAACAGTTCTTCTTTCAAATGATCATACTGCATCCCCTTTAAAACAAACAGTTCTTCTTTCAAATGATCATACTGCATCCCCTTTAAAACAAACAGTTCTTCTTTCAAATAATCATACTGCATCCCCTTTAAAGCAATCAGTTCTTCTTTCAAATGATTATGCTGCATCCCCTTTAAAACAAACAGTTCTTCTTTCAAATGATCATACTGCATCCCCTTTAAAACAAACAGTTCTTCTTTCAAATGATCATACTGCATCCCCTTTAAAACAAACAGTTCTTCTTTCAAATGATTACGCTGCATCCTTTAAAACAAACAGTTCTTCTTTCAAAATGATCATATGCATCCCCTTTAAAACAAACAGTTCTTCTTTCAAATGATCATACTGCCTCCCCTTTAAATCAAACAGTTCTTCTTTCAAATGATCATACTGCATCCCCTTTAAAACAAACAGTTCTTCTTTCAAATGATCATACTGCATCCCCTTTAAAACAAACAGTTCTTCTTTCAAATGATTATGCTGCATCCCGTTCAAAACAACAGTTTCTTCTTTCAAATGATCATACTGCATCCCCTTTAAAACAAAATTCTTTCAAATGATCATACTGCATCCCCTTTAAAACAAACAGTTCTTCTTTCAAATGATCATACTGCATCCCTTTAAAACAAGTTCTTCTTTCAAATGATCATACTGCATCCCCTTTAAAACAAACAGTTCTTCTTTCAAATGATTATACTGCATCCCTTTAAAACAAACAGTTCTTCTTTCAAATGATCATACTGCATCCCTTTAAAACAAACAGTTCTTCTTTCAAATGATCATACTGCTCCCCTTTAAAACAAACAGTTCTTCTTTCAAATGATTATACTGCATCCCCTTTAAAACAAACAGTTCTTCTTTCAAATGATCATACTGCATCCCCTTTAAAACAAACAGTTCTTCTTTTTCAAATAAAACAAACAGTTCTTCTTTCATACTGCATCCCCTTTAAAACAAACAGTTCTTCTTTCAAATGATCTGCATCCCCTTTAAAACTGCAGTTCTTCCAAATGATTTAAAAAACAAACAGTTCTTCTTTCAAATAATCATACTGCATCCCCTTTAAAACAAACAGTTCTTCTTTCAAATGATCATACTGCATCCCTTTAAAACAAACAGTTCTTCTTTCAAATGATCATACTGCATCCCTTTAAAACAAACAGTTCTTCTTTCAAATGATCATACTGCATCCCCTTTAAAACAAAAGTTCTTCTTTCAAATAATCATACTGCATCCCAGTTCTTCTTTCAAATGATCATACTGCATCCCTTTAAAACAAGCAGTTCTTCTTTCAAATGATCATACTGCATCCCCTTTAAAACAAACAGTTCTTCTTTCAAATGATCATACTGCATCCCCTTTAAAACAAACAGTTCTTCTTTCAAATGATCATACTGCATCCCCCTTTAAAACAAACAGTTCTTCTTTCAAATGATCATACTAAAACAAAGTTCTTCTTTCAAATAATCATCCCCTTTAAAACAAACAGTTCTTCTTTCAAATGATTATACTGCATCCCCTTTAAAACAAACAGTTCTTCTTTCAAATGATCATACTGCATCCCCCTTTAAAACAAACAGTTCTTCTTTTCAAATGATCATACTGCATCCCCTTTAAAACAAACAGTTCTTCTTTCAAATGATCATACTGCATCCCTTTAAAACAAACAGTTCTTCTTTCAAAAATGCATCCCCTTTAAAACAAACAGTTCTTCTTTCAAATGATCATGCTGCATCTTTAAAACAAACAGTTCTTCTTTCAAATGATCATACTGCATCCCCTTTAAACAAACAGTTCTTCTTTCAAATGATCATACTCCATCCGCTTTAAAACAAACAGTTCTTCTTTCAAATGATCATACTGCATCCCCTTTAAAACAAACAGTTCTTCTTTCAAATGATCATACCGCATCCGCTTTAAAGCAAACAGTTCTTCTTTCAAATGATCATACTGCATCCCCTTTAAAGCAATCAGTTCTTCTTTCAAATGATCATACTGCATCCCCTTTAAAACAAACAGTTCTTCTTTCAAATGATTATGTTGCATCCCCTTTAAAACAAACACTTCTTCTTTCAAATGATCATCCATCCCTTTATAGCAATCAGTTCTTCTTTCAAATTATCATACTGCATCCTCTTTAAAGCAATCAGTTCTTCTTTCAAATGATTATGCTGCATCCCCTTTAAAACAAACACTTCTTCTTTCAAATGATTATGCTGCATCCTCTTTAAAACAAACAGTTCTTCTTTCAAATGATCATACTGCATCCCCTTTAAAACAAACAGTTCTTCTTTCAAATGATCATACTGCATCCCCTTTAAAACAAACAGTTCTTCTTTCAAATGATCATACTGCATCCCCTTTAAAACAAACAGTTCTTCTTTCAAATGATCATTAAAACAAACAGTTCTTCTTTCAAATGATCATACTGCATCCCTTTAAAACAAACAGTTCTTCTTTCAAATGATCATACTGCATCCCTTTAAAACAAACAGATCTTCTTTCAAATGATCATACTGCATCCCCTTTAAAAAACAGTTCTTCTTTCAAATGATCATACTGCATCCTCTTTAAAACAAACAGTTCTTCTTTCAAATGATCATACTGCATCCCCTTTAAAAAAAACAGTTCTTCTTTCAAATGATCGCTGCATCCCTTTAAAACAAACAGTTCTTCTTTCAAATGATCATACTGCATCCCTTTAAAACAAACAGTTCTTCTTTCAAATGAATGATGCATCCCTTTAAAACAAACAGTTCTTCTTTCTGCATACTGCATCCTCTTTAAAACAAAGTTTCTTCTTTCAAATGATCAACTGCATCCTTTAAAGCAAACAGTTCTTCTTTCAAATGATCATACTGCATCCCTTTAAAACAAACAGTTCTTCTTTCAAATGATCATACTGCACCCCTTTAAAACAAACAGTTCTTCTTTCAAATGATCATACTGCATCCTCTTTAAAACAAACAGGTCTTCTTTCAAATGATCATACTGCATCCCCTTTAAAACAAACAGTTCTTCTTTCAAATGATTATGCTGCATCCCCTTTAAAACAAACAGGTCTTCTTTCAAATGATCATACTGCATCCCTTTAAAACAAACAGTTCTTCTTTCAAATGATCATTAAAACAAACCCTTCTTCTTTCAAATGTCATCCATCCCCTTTAAAACAAACAGTTCATACTGCATCCCTTTAAAACAAAAGTTCTTCTTTCAAATGATCATACTGCATCCCCTTTAAAACAAACAGTTCTTCTTTCAAATGATCATACTGCATCCCCTTTAAAACAAAATCTTCTTTTTCTTCTTTCAAAACAGTTCTTCATCAAATGCATCCCCTTTAAAACAAACAGTTCTTCTTTCAAATAATCATACTGCATCCCCTTTAAAACAATCAGTTCTTCTTTCAAATGATTATACTGCATCCCTTTAAAACAAACAGTTCTTCTTTCAAATGATCATGCTGCATCCCCTTTAAAACAAACAGTTCTTCTTTCAAATGATCATACTGCATCCCCTTTAAAACAAACAGTTCTTCTTTCAAATGATCATACTGCATCCCTTTAAAACAAACAGTTCTTCTTTCAAATGATCATACTGCATCCCCTTTAAAACAAACAGTTCTTCTTTCAAATGATCATACTGCATCCCTTTAAAACAAACAGTTCTTCTTTCAAATGATCATACTGCAACCCCTTTAAAACAAACTTTAAAGTTCTTCTTTCAAATGATCATACTGCATCCCTTTAAAACAAACAGTTCTTCTTTCAAATGATCATACTGCATCCCCTTTAAAACAAACAGTTCTTCTTTCAAATGATCATACTGCATCCCTTTTAAAACAACAGTTCTTCTTTCAAATGATCATACTGCATCCCTTTAAAACAAACAGTTCTTCTTTCAAATGATTATACTGCATCCCCTTTAAAACAAACAGTTCTTCTTTCAAATAATCATACTGCATCCCCTTTAAAACAAACAGTTCTTCTTTCAAATGATCATACTGCATCCCTTTAAAACAAACAGTTCTTCTTTCAAATGATCATACTGCATCCCTTTAAAACAAACAGTTCTTCTTTCAAATGATCATACTGCATCCCTTTAAAACAAACAGTTCTTCTTTCAAATGATCATACTGCATCCCCTTTAAAACAAAAGTTCTTCTTTCAAATGATCATACTGCATCCCTTTTAAAACAAACAGTTCTTCTTTCAAATGATCATACTGCATCCCTTTAAAACAAACAGTTCTTCTTTCAAATGATCATACTGCATCCCTTTAAAACAAACAGTTCTTCTTTCAAATGATTATGCTGCATCCCCTTTAAAACAAACAGTTCTTCTTTCAAATGATCATACTGCATCCCTTTAAAACAAACAGTTCTTCTTTCAAAAATGATCCCCTTTAAAACAAACAGTTCTTCTTTCAAATGATCATACTGCATCCCCCCAAACAGTTCTTCTTTCAAATGAAACTGCATCCCTTTAAAACAAACAGTTCTTCTTTCAAATGATCATACTGCATCCCCTTTAAATCCCCTTTAAAAGAGTTCAAACAAACAGTTCTTCTTTCAAATGATCATACTGCATCTTCTAAAAAACAAACAGTTCTTCTTTCAAATGATCATGCATCCCTTTAAAACAAACAGTTCTTCTTTCAAATGATTATGCTGCATCCCTTTAAAACAAACAGTTCTTCTTTAAAATGATCATACTGCATCCCCTTTAAACAAACAGTTCTTCTTTCAAATGATCATACTGCATCCCCTTTAAAACAAACAGTTCTTCTTTCAAATGATTATGCTGCATCCCCTTTAAAACAAACAGTTCTTCTTTCAAATGATTATGCTGCATCCCCTTTAAAACAAACAGTTCTTCTTTCAAATGATCATACTGCATCCAGTTCTTCTTAAAAAATGTTCTTCTTTAAAACAAACAGTTCTTCTTTCAAATGATTATACTGCATCCCCTTTAAAACAAACAGTTCTTCTTTCAAATGATCATACTGCATCCCCTTTAAAACAAACATATTCTTCTTTCAAAAATCATATCCATCCCCTTCAAAAACAAACAGTTCTTCTTTCAAATGATCATACTGCATCCCCTTTAAAACAAACAGTTCTTCTTTCAAATGATCATACTGCATCCCTTTAAAACAAACAGTTCTTCTTTCAAATGATTATACTGCATCCCTTTAAAACAAACAGTTCTTCTTTCAAATGATTATGCTGCATCCCCTTTAAAACAAACAGTTCTTCTTTCAAATGATCATAATGCATCCCTTTAAAACAAACAGTTCTTCTTTCAAATGATCATACTGCATCCCCTTTAAAACAAACAGTTCTTCTTTCAAATGATAATACTGCATCCCCTTTAAAGCAATCAGTTCTTCTTTCAAATGATTATACTGCATCCCCTTTAAAACAAACAGTTCTTCTTTCAAATGATCATACTGCATCCCCTTTAAAACAAACAGCTCTTCTTTCAAATGATCATACTGCATCCCCTTTAAAACAAACAGGTCTTCTTTCAAATGATCATACTGCATCCTCTTTAAAACAAACAGGTCTTCTTTCAAATGATCATACTGCATCCCCTTTAAAACAATCAGTTCTTCTTTCAAATGATTATGCTGCATCCCTTTAAAAAACAAACAGTTCTTCTTTCAAATGATCATACTGCATCTTTAAAACAAACAGTTCTTCTTTCAAAAATCCCCTTTAAAACAGTTCTTCTTTCAAATGATCATACTGCATCCCCTTCTTTTAAAACAAACAGTTCTTCTTTCAAATGATCATACTGCATCCCCTTTAAAACAAACAGTTCTTCTTTCAAATGATCATACTGCATCCCCTTTAAAACAAACAGTTCTTCTTTCAAATGATTATGCTGCATCCCCTTTAAAACAAACAGTTCTTCTTTCAAATGATCATACTGCATCCCCTTTAAAACAAAACAAATGATTATGCTGCATCCCTTTAAAACAAACACTTCTTCTTTCAAATGATCATACTGCATCCTCTTTAAAACAAACAGTTCTTCTTTCAAATGATCATACTGCATCCCCTTTAAAGCAAACAGTTCTTCTTTCAAATGATCATACTGCATCCCCTTTAAAACAAACAGTTCTTCTTTCAAATGATCATACTGCATCCCTTTAAAACAAGCAGTTCTTCTTTCAAAAACTGCATCCCTTTAAAACAATCAGTTCTTCTTTCAAATGATTATACTGCATCCCCTTTAAAACAAACAGTTCTTCTTTCAAATGATCATACTGCATCATCTTTAAAACCAACATTTCTTCTTTCAAAATCATACTTCATCCCCTTTGCAAACAGTTCTTCTTTCAAATGATCATACTGCATCCCCTTTAAAACAAACAGTTCTTCTTTCAAATGATTATCTGCATCTTTAAAACAAACAGTTCTTCTTTCAAATGGGTATACTGCATCCCTTTAAAACAAACAGTTCTTCTTTCAAATGCATCAAACAGTTCTTCTTTCAAATGCATCCCCTTTAAAACAAACAGTTCTTCTTTCAAATGATCATACTTCAAACAAACATCCCTTTAAAACAAACAGTTCTTCTTTCAAATGATTATACTGCATCCCCTTTAAAACAAACAGTTCTTCTTTCAAATGATCATACTGCATCCTCTTTAAAACAAACAGTTCTTCTTTCAAATGATCATACTGCATCCCCTTTAAAACAAACAGTTCTTCTTTCAAATGATCATACTGCATCCCCTTTAAAACAAACAGTTCTTCTTTCAAATGATTATACTGCATCCCTTTAAAACAAACAGTTCTTCTTTCAAATGATCATACTGCATCCCTTTAAAACAAACAGTTCTTCTTTCAAATGATCATACTGCATCCCTTTAAAGCAAACAGTTCTTCTTTCAAATGATCATACTGCATCCCTTTAAAACAAAACAAACAAAGTTCTTCTTTCAAAATGATCAAATGACTGCATCCCTTTAAAACAAACAGTTCTTCTTTCAAATGATCATACTGCATCCCTTTAAAACAAACAGTTCTTCTTTCAAATGATCATCAAACAGGTCTTCTTTCAAATGATCATACCATCCCTTTAAAACAAACAGTTCTTCTTTCAAATGATCATACTGCATCCCCTTTAAAACAAACAGTTCTTCTTTCAAATGATCATACTGCATCCCCTTTAAAACAAACAGTTCTTCTTTCAAATGATTATACTGCATCCTTTAAAACAAACAGTTCTTCTTTCAAATGATTATGCTGCATCCCTTTCAAATAAAACTTTAAAACAAACAGTTCTTCTTTCAAATGATCATACTGCATCCTAAGCCCTTTAAAAACAGTTCTTCTTTCAAAGTTCTTCTTTCAAATGTTCTTCTTTCAAATGCATGCATCCCTTTAAAACAAACAGTTCTTCTTTCAAATGATCATACTGCATCCCCTTTAAAACAAACAGTTCTTCTTTCAAATGATCATGCTGCATCCCCTTTAAAACAAACAGTTCTTCTTTCAAATGATCATACTGCATCCCTTTAAAACAAACAGTTCTTCTTTCAAATGATCATACTGCATCCCCTTTAAAACAAACAGTTCTTCTTTCAAATGATCATACTCCCTTTAAATCCCCTTTAAAACTTTAAAAAACAGTTCTTCTTTCAAATGATCATCCCCTTTAAAACAAACAGTCTTCTTTCAAATGATCATACCCCTTTAAAACAAAACAAACATTCTCCCCTTTCAAATGATCATACTGCATCCCCTTTAAAACAAACCCCTTTGTTGCAAAAACAAACAGTTCTTCTTTCAAATAATGATCATAATGCATCCCTTTAAAACAAACAGTTCTTCTTTCAAATGATCATACTGCATCCCTTTAAAACAAACAGTTCTTCTTTCAAATGATCATACTGCATCCCCTTTAAAACAAACAGTTCTTCTTTCAAATGATCATACTGCATCCCCTTTAAACAAACAGTTCTTCTTTCAAATGATCATACTGCAACAGTTCCTTTTAAAACTTTAAAACAGTTCTTCTTTCAAATGATTATGCTGCATCCCTTTAAAACAAACAGTTCTTCTTTCAAATGATCATACTGCATCCCCTTTAAAACAAACAGTTCTTCTTTCAAATGATCATACTGCATCCCTTTAAAACAAACAGTTCTTCTTTCAAATGATCATACTGCATCCCCTTTAAAACAAACAGTTCTTCATACTGCATCCCTTTCAAATGATTATCAACTGCATCCCCTTTAAAACAAACAGTTCTTCTTTCAAATGATCATACTGCATCCCTTTAAAACAAACAGTTCTTCTTTCAAATGATCATACTGCATCCCTTAAAACAAACAGTTCTTCTTTCAAATGATCATACTGCATCCCTTTAAAACAAACAGTTCTTCTTTCAAATGATCATACTGCATCCCCTTTAAAACAAACAGTTCTTCTTTCAAATGATCATACTGCATCCCTTCTTTAAAACAAACAGTTCTTCTTTCAAATGATCATACTGCATCCCCTTTAAAACAAACAGTTCTTCTTTCAAAATTATACTGCATCCCCTTTAAAGCAAACAGTTCTTCTTTCAAATGATCATACTGCATCCCCTTTAAAACAAACTGCATCTTCTTTCAAATGATCATACTGCATCCCCTTTAAAACAAACAGTTCTTCTTTCAAATGATCATACTGCATCCCCTTTAAAACAAACAGTTCTTCTTTCAAATGATCATCCCTTTAAAACAAACATCTTCTTTCAAATGATCCCTTTAAAACAAACAGTTCTTCTTTCAAATGATCATACTGCATCCTTTAAAACAAACAGTTCTTCTTTCAAATGATCATACTGCATCCCCTTTAAAACAAACAGTTCTTCTTTCAAAAATGATAAAACAAACGGTTCTTCTTTCAAATGCATCCCCTTTAAAACAAACAGTTCTTCTTTCAAATGATCATACTGCATCCCCTTTAAAACAAACAGTTCTTCTTTCAAATGATTATCATCCCCTTTAAAACAAACAGTTCTTCTTTCAAATGATCATACTGCATCCCTTTTAAAACAAACAGTTCTTCTTTCAAATGATCATACTGCATCCCTTTAAAACAAACAGTTCTTCTTTCAAATGATCATACTGCATCCCCTTTAAAACAATCAGTTCTTCTTTCAAAATGCATCAGTTCTTCTTTCAAATGCATCCCCTTTAAAACAAACAGTTCTTCTTTCAAATGATCATACTGCATCCCCTTTAAAACAAACAGTTCTTCTTTCAAAATCATACTGCATCCCCTTTAAAACAAACAGTTCTTCTTTCAAATGATCATACTGCATCCCTTTAAAACAAACAGTTCTTCTTTCAAATGATCATACTGCATCCTCTTTGCATTTCTTCTTTCAAATGATTTCAAAACAAACAGTTCTTCTTTCAAATGATCATACTGCATCCCCTTTAAAACAAACAGTTCTTCTTTCAAATGATTATGCTGCATCCCCTTTAAAACAAACAGTTCTTCTTTCAAATGATCATACTGCATCCCCTTTAAAACAAACAGTTCTTCTTTCAAATGATCATACTGCATCCCCTTTAAAACAAACAGTTCTTCTTTCAAATGATCATACTGCATCCCCTTTAAAACAAACAGTTCTTCTTTCAAATGATCATACTGCATGCCCTTTAAAACAAAGTTCTTCTTTCAAATGATCATACTGCATCCCCTTTAAAACAAACAGCTCTTCTTTCAAATGATTATGCTGCATCCCCTTTCATAACAAACAGGTCTTCTTTCAAATGATCATACTGCATCCCCTTTAAAACAAACAGTTCTTCTTTCAAATGATCATACTGCATCCCCTTTAAAACAACCAGTTCTTCTTTCAAATGATCATACTGCATCCCCTTTAAAACAAAGTTCTTCTTTCAAATGATCATACTGCATCCCCTTTAAAGCAATCAGTTCTTCTTTCAAATGATCATACTGCATCCCCTTTAAAACAAACAGTTCTTCTTTCAAATGATCATACTGCATCCCCTTTAAAACAAACAGTTCTTCTTTCAAATGATCATACTGCATCCCCTTTAAAACAAACAGTTCTTCTTTCAAATGATCATACTGCATCCGCTTTAAAGCAAACAGTTCTTCTTTCAAATGATCATACTGCATCCCTTTAAAACAAACAGTTCTTCTTTCAAATGATCAAATGCATCCCCTTTAAAAACAAACAGTTCTTCTTTCAAATGATCATGCATCCCCTTTAAAACAAACAGTTCTTCTTTCAAATGATCATACTGCATCCCCTTTTTAAAACAAACAGTTCTTCTTTCAAATGATCATACTGCATCCCCTTTAAAACAAACAGTTCTTCTTTCAAATGATCATACTGCATCCCCTTTAAAACAAACAGTTCTTCTTTCAAATGATCATACTGCATCCCTTTCCCTTCTTTAATCCCTTTAAAACAAACAGTTCTTCTTTCAAATGATCATACTGCATCCCCTTTAAAACAAACAGTTCTTCTTTCAAATGATCATACTGCATCCCTTTAAAACAAACAGTTCTTCTTTCAAATGACATACTGCATCCCCTTTAAAACAAACAGTTCTTCTTTCAAATGATCATACTGCATCCCCTTTAAAACAAACAGTTCTTCTTTCAAATGATCATACTGCATCCCCTTTAAAACAAACAGTTCTTCTTTCAAATGATCATGCTGCATCCCCTTTAAAACCCTTCTTTAAAACCAAAGTTCTTCTTTCAAATGATCATACTGCATCCCTTTAAAACAAACAGTTCTTCTTTCAAATGATCATACTGCATCCTTTAAAACAATCAGTTCTTCTTTCAAATGATCATACTGCATCCCTTTAAAACAAACAGTTCTTCTTTCAAATGATCATACTGCATCCCTTTAAAACAAACAGTTCTTCTTTCAAATGATCATACTGCATCCCCTTTAAAACAAACAGTTCTTCTTTCAAATGATCATACTGCATCCCTTTAAAACAAACAGTTCTTCTTTCAAATGATCATACTGCATCCCCTTTAAAACAAAAGTTCTTCCTTACTGCAAAACAAACAGTTCTTCTTTCAAATGATCATACTGCATCCCCTTTAAAACAAACAGTTCTTCTTTCTTTCGGAAATGATCATACTGCATCCCTTTAAAACAAACAGTTCTTCTTTCAAATGATCATACTGCATCCCCTTTAAAACAAATCAGTTCTTCAGTTTTCAAATGATCATACTGCATCCCCTTTAAAGCAATCAGTTCTTCTTTCAAATGATTATACTGCATCCCTTTAAAACAAACAGTTCTTCTTTCAAATGATCATACTGCATCCCTTTAAAACAAACAGTTCTTCTTTCAAATGATCATACTGCATCCCCTTTAAAACAAACAGTTCTTCTTTCAAATGATCATACTGCATCCCTTTAAAACAAACAGTTCTTCTTTCAAATGATTATGCCATCATCCTGCAATCAGTTCTTCTTTCAAATGATTATACTGCATCCCTTTAAAACAAAGTTCTTCTTTCAAATGATCATACTGCATCCCCTTTAAAACAAACAGTTCTTCTTTCAAATGATCATACTGCATCCTCTTTAAAGCAAACAGTTCTTCTTTCAAATGATCATACTGCATCCCTTTAAAACAAACAGTTCTTCTTTCAAATGATTATGCTGCATCCCTTTAAAACAAACAGTTTTTTTCAAATGATCATACTGCATCCCCTTTAAAACAAACAGTTCTTCTTTCAAATGATCATACTGCATCCTCTTTAAAACAAACATCTTCTTTAAAGTTTAAAACAATCAGATTCTTCTTTCAAACAGTTCTTCTTCTTTCAAATGATCATACTGCATCTTTAAAACAAACAGTTCTTCTTTCAAATGAACTGCATCCTCTTTAAAGCAAACAGTTCTTCTTTCAAATGATCATACTTCATCCCCTTTAAAACAAACAGTTCTTCTTTCAAATGATCATGCTATATCCCCTGTAAAGCAAACAGTTTTTCCTTCAAATGGCCTAACAAATAAATGAGTATCCCTTGTGCTTAATTGAAATGTAATTGATTATCTGTTTGTGATTTATACTATTGATTACCTGGTAGTAATTTTTCTTCCTTAGTTGTTGGGTACATATTTTTGTCCTTGATTACCTTTTGTATTATTTTTGATTTTATTGTCAGATTTTTTCGATCCACGACTTTATGATAAATAATTTTTTCTTACCCTTGCCCTGCTTTCGTTAGAAACAAAGAAAAGAATGCTGAACTGTTACACAATATTAGTCCTCGTATATGACAGTAAATGCTAGATAATCTCCTCACAAATAAAGAAGAGTCTTGAAGCAACAGTTAATGTGGTTCTACAGAAAGATACTGTGAATACCATAGACCAAACATGTGAGTGATGACAAAGTTTTAGAGAAAATGAAAATGGTGTTGAATGTAGCTACATTCAACACCGCGACTTGAGAAGACACCAGAAGTGTTGAAACAAAATGGCTTTTTGTAGTGATGTTATAACATGTTTATGCTATAATTTTTGAATAAATAATATTTGCTCTACTCTATCATTCAACTCTTTTAAGAATTGCGTTTTTCGTAATTAGAATTTTATTCCGTCTACACCAATCCTATCTTTTACTTGGATATATATATATATATATATATATATATATATATACACACAATAATATATATATATATATACATACATAACTTTATATATATATATATATATATACATTTTTATATATATATATATATATACATAACTTTATATATATATATATATATATATATATATATATATACACAAAATTTCATATGTATATATGCTCCCATACATGTGTGTGTGTGTTCGTGTCTGTGTCTTTTGTGTGTGTGTGTGTGAGAGAGAGAAAGAGAGGAGAAAGAGAGAGAGAGAGAGAGAGAGAGAGAGAGAGAGATGAGTGTTCATATTTTTGTCAACTAAGTCTGGAATAAATCTTTGTCTGAAATGTTTCAGTCTGATCTCTGCGGCCAATCATATTGATCCAATCTCATCAATTTGACCAAACATACAATAGCTCAACTAAACTCAATCGGGGGAAGAGGCAACAAAAATATAGTTCCTTTATTGGAAATTCAAAAATAGACTGTTTGGCCTGCAGGTCATAAAAAAATGACATATCTCTTGTTGATCTTCATCAATTACTCCTGTCATCACGTGTTCTAGCAAGCACTACCAACATCTCCATTATTACTATTACCAACAACTCTTATCCATACTATTATTATCATAAATATTTATATATACTGATACCAGAAAAATATCATGGCATTTTTTTTTAAATTATAACAAAATTTAAGAATTATACAATAATAACATGACTTATTCTTTAATCAACAATGTATGGAGGTGGAAGAAATTTAATTTGGTTCAAGACATGACTTAGTACTATCCAGAAGTCAAAATAAAAACATCTGTGTATGAATTTCTGGGTATTATAAACCTAATATATTCAGTGATCATTTTTAACAGTGCTCATATTGCAATTTTTCCTGTTATCATTGCATGTTTTTTTACCAGAGCTCATATTGCAATTTTCTTTGTTATTATCGCTTTTCTCTAACACTTCTTATTACTGGTTCTCATATTATATTCATTTCTATGCTTGGTCGGCTCAGAAGATTTTTATGGCCAATCATATGTGCTGATTCTTTAAGTATACGAATTTCCCAATGATGTTCTATGTCTATGATTTTAACCTGATCCCACATAGGGCGGTAATCTCCTTTTTCTCTCTATATGTGGTCAGCAACGCTTTATTTTTCCACTTCCCCTCGTGTTACAGCTAATTAGTTAGAACTAATTTGTTTGCACTTTTTAAAATAACATGCGTTAATAATAAACAGCTACTAATTATTTTATGAACTTCATAAATTTTAAAGATGAAATCTTATTCATAGAATTTAACTCTGTCTTTTATATTGATGTTTGTAAGTCATCTACTGACACCTGATGTCTGTAAGTCATCTACTGGCATCTGATGTCTGTAAGTCATCTACTAGCACCTGATGTCTGTAAGTCATCTACTGGCATCTGATGTCTGTAAGTCATCTACTGGCACATGATGTCTGCAAGTCATCTACTGGCATCTGATGTCTGCAAGTCATCTACTGGCACCTGATGTCTGTAAGTCATCTACTGGCATCTGATGTCTGTAAGTCATCTACTGGCACCTGATGTCTGTAAGTCACCTACTGGCAACTGATGTCTATAAGTCATCTACTGGCATCTGATGTCTGTAAGTCACCTACTGGCATCTGATGTCTGTAAGTCATCTACTGGCATCTGATGTCTGTAAGTCATCTACTGGCACCTGATGTCTGTAAGTCATCTACTGACATCTGATGTCTGTAAGTCACCTACTGGCATCGTCTGTAAGTCATCTACTGGCACCTGATGTCTGCAAGTCATCTACTGGCACCTGATGTCTGCAAGTCATCTACTGGCACCTGATGTCTGTAAGTCACCTACTGGCATCTGATGTCTGTAAGTCATCTACTGGCACCTGATGTCTGTAAGTCACCTACTGGCACCTGATGTCTGTAAGTCATCTACTGGCATCTGATGTCTGTAAGTCATCTACTGCCACCTGATGTCTGTAAGTCATCTACTGGCACCTGATGTCTGTAAGTCACCTACTGGCATCTGATGTATGTAAGTCACCTACTGGCATCTGATGTCTGTAAGTCACCTACTGGCATCTGATGTCTGTAAGTCACCTACTGGCACCTGATGTCTGTAAGTCATCTACTGGCATCTGATGTCTGCAAGTCATCTACTGACACCTGATGTCTGTAAGTCATCTACTGGCACCTGATGTCTGTAAGTCACCTACTGTCACCTGATGTCTGTAAGTCACCTACTGGCACCTGATGTCTGTAAGTCATCTACTGGCATCTGATGTCTGTAAGTCATCTACTGCCACCTGATGTCTGTAAGTCATCTACTGGCACCTGATGTCTGTAAGTCATCTACTGGCATCTGATGTCTGTAAGTCATCTACTGCCACCTGATGTCTGTAAGTCATCTACTGGCATCTGATGTCTGTAAGTCATCTACTGTCACCTGATGTCTGTAAGTCATCTACTGGCACCTGATGTCTGTAAGTCACCTACTGGCCTCTGATGTATGTAAGTCACCTACTGGCACCTGATGTCTGTAAGTCATTTCATGACATCTTTAAATCAATGAATATTTAAATTGCTTCTAAATTCTAGCATCAAGTAAATCTTGTGTTAACAGAAAAAATGTTCGCTGTAATCACGGAAGATTTTGAACAATAAAAACTGGCTATCAAAAATGCATTTGTTCACTTACTGAATTTGTACAATATTGTATCAACAATTATAGCATTTAAGTATCAAAACTGTATCAAAACTGTTTAATGCAAAAACATTGGAAAAATACAAAAATATATAAATTCATTTCTTTTGAAACATCTCGTCAGAAATTTCATAAAACATCCATCATCATCATCATTGTAATGTGTCCAAACCACGCCATTTTTGCTTCTCTTTCAACATTTCACCATTCCTGGTAGAATTTCTATTAACACAGTGTGGGATATCTATTAACTTCGGAAATACGCACTTTTATTGCGCTGGAGGGGGGGTGTCGTCAGTGATGTAATTACTCAGGTCATTGGGTAGTTTCGGGCCTTACAACATTATACCATCCTTGCTGAGTCGACCCCGTCAGAGCTGATCAAGCTCCGACGCACCCTGCTTCTGTACCACGCTATGAGACACTGATTTTTATAATTGTCTCAACCGACTTGTACTCGATACTAGCAGGATACACATAGGGAAATTACATAGCGCTCAGGTAAGTTGGATTATTCAAAAAGTCAGAAGGAAGACATTTTTGTTAATTTGTTGCTAGTTTTTAAGTTTATATATTAAAAACAGTGATAATAATATGTCCCATCCAGAATGACTGTAGGTTAACCGATTAAAATAAATGTACTTATAAAAATTTGAGTACAATAAACTACATCTATATACGTTTATACAAGTTTTCCGGTTTACAGTTGAAATGCCATTATTAAATTATCCCAAGCCCCCCACCCTCAACAAGAAGGAAAAAAAGCTTTTTTTTTTTCCCTGTATTATGTATTTATGTACAAAAGTGATAGAAAGAAAAAAAAATGAATACAAAAAGACATAAATTCATTTCTTTTGAAACATCTCGTCAGAAATTTCATAAAACATCCATCGTTATCATCATCATCATCATCATCCCCTTGAAATTTGTAATCTTAGCGGGGGGGGGTGATCCGAATGCAGAAATCATATTGAATCTCCTCCACAACGGTCTATTAACGGTACCCATCAGCAGTTCTTGTATAGTCATACTTGTCCATTGTTTGACATTGTCCAACCAGTTTTGCGTTGGCGTTCTCTCCTACGTCCTTCAACGATGCCTTGCATGATGGTCTTGTACAGGCTGTCGTGGCTTGTAATGTGTCCAAACCACGCCATTTTTGCTTCTCTTGCTTCCTAATCCATAAAACATCCATTTACATATAAAAACATTTTAAGTAATTAAAAAAGTTTAAAATTCTTCGAATTGTATATATATGTACTTGTTTAGATTTTTAAAAACTATATACAATGGCATAAAGCATAAATTACTTACATATTTTCCTTTTACGAGATATGGGTGCGTATGGAAATCTCAGATTTCTGAGTCTCACGTTAAATTTTCATTTATAATTGCAAAAAAAAAAAATACAAAATAAAATGTGTTTTTTTGAGTACAAATATTATGTCAAAACTATCATAACGGATCTCTTGCAATAGCTACAAAGTAAGAAAATTAATTTATTCAAACAAAAGCTTGCCAATTCTATCCTTCTGAATACGTTCAGGCCTAAATTGGCGAGGATAATCAATCCTTTAATGATAGTAATTCCTCTACAACCTAATAGTCCATTTCAGATGACACATCACGTTACCTAACAAGCGGTGTGTTTCCACAATAGTCGGTTTTGATTTGCATAAAATCCAGTGTCAGCTGGAAAATTAGCACAACAGAATAGCAGTAGTTGAAATATACAGCAGTTAAAATATGCATTTCCTGTAGCTCAAAAAAAAAAAAATTAAAGACATGCATACGCGCGCGTCTGTACATGTGTATTCGCCTTTGAAATCGTGAACTGTCTGCGCTCATGTTCATGCTGTGAAAGAAAAGACTCTGACCAATAATGTTTTCTATTTTCTGTAATGTTATTCTCTTCTTTCTTGAGCAGATTCTTCTTAGCTTACTGATAACCAACTTTCAAAAATATTTGAATTCGCACAGAATAAAATTTATCACTCTCAAAACACTGATTTTACAACTATGCTTACAGTAACGAGACTGACCACAATTTAGGGGGAAAAAATGCTGCTATGATCAAAGGAGAAAACGATTCATTACGGCGAAAATCTAGAGTGTTCCTTGACCGTAAGGTCATCTACAGTAAATATACTCCCTGGCTCTTACAACATTTCACCATTCCTGGTAGAACTTCTATTAATACAGTGTGGGATATCTATTAACAAAAGTGATGGAAAGAAAAAAAAAAAGAATCTAAAAATGAAATCGGCTAGAATAAAAAAAAATTGAAAATTGAAATTCCCAACATCCTTCGTTCGTGCGCATGCGCAGTTGCACCAACATAATAAATTTAGTCCAATGTCCAATTTAGTCTACATATATATATATATATATATATATATATATATTTATATTGGTCAGTTAATGAAATCTGAGGAATAAAAGATAACAAAATAACAATATTGCTAATAAGACTGACGATATATTGCTAAAATTTTGTTGTCTTTTTATTCCTCAAATTTCATTAACTGGCCCATTAAATCTACATAAGGGCTTAAATTTTAATGACTAGTATAATTAATCATTTAAGGATACGACTTCTCTACAACCTAAAAATCCATTTCAGACCATGAAACATAGCGTTACCTAACAAGCAATATGTCTTTCACAAGAATCGCCAATGATTTGTGTAAAATTATGTGACAGCTGAGAAAATTAGCATGCCAGAATATAACAGCCATTAAAATATTTGCGTTGCATGTTAGATTATTATTATTTTATTTATTTATATTTTTGCAGCCACTATATAAGAATAATATAACTTTGAAAACGAATTATTAGCATTCAAATTATTTTTCGGACAGTTTGAATCCTTATTTTTTTCTGTTCTTTTTGTTTATCCCAACCTTTCGGTCTTCATCGAGTTTACAATTTGTGTGAATATATGTCTTAAGAAGGCTGAGGAATGAATCTATTTGAAAGGTGATTCTACAGAATGTTGCTATTATAGAAGTGTGTATGTGCTAGAGAGAGAAAGAGAGAAAGAAAGAAAGAGAAATAGTGAAAGTGAGAGACAATGCCAAAAGAGGGAGAAAGGTAGTGTGCTTTTGTGTAAGAGAAACAGGGTATATAAGAGCGGAATAGAGAATTTATATTTATGCAAGAATATTTCTGTGAGAAAGAGGGGGTCTATATGTTTATGCAAGAAAAGTATAGGTGTGGAGCATGCATCTATATATATATATATATATATATATATATATATATATATATATATATATATATATATTAGTGGGTGTGTAGAATTGAGAAAAGAAAGAGAATAAACGATATCTTGTAGGACAAAGGAATAAACGATATAGTTTCAATTCTGGTGATAATGCAGAAGTACTATTTGTATCAAGTGCCATTGCATAAGTTCAGTAACTATTCCCCGCCAAAATACAAAATATAGTGTTTAATCTAGTTGGATACATTATGATAGTCAGTAATTATAGCAGATTTAGAAATAGCAAATTAATAAAATCAAGTGGTTCTTTGGGGTTTCCCAAAAATGATACATATACAAAGGTAGGCAAATATATATATATATATGTGTGTGTGTGTGTGTGTGTGTGTGTGTGTGTGTGTGTGTGTGTGTGTGTGTGTGTGTGTGTGTGTGTGTGTGTGTGTGTGTGTGTGTGTGTGTGTGTGTGTGTGTGTGTGTGTGTGTGCGTGTGTGTGTGTGTGTGTGTGTGCGTGTGTGTGTGTGTGTGTGTGTGTGTGTGTGTGTGTGTGTGTGTGTGTGTGTGTGTGTGTGTGTGTGTGTGTGTGTGTGTGTGACTTTTAGAATAAAACAAAATGCAAACGTCAACATTGTATTTTCAAAATTTAGTTATTTATAAACTGGCTTATTTTTTTTGCACTGTGCAGCACACCTCGAAGTTAAACGCCAGTCCCCAGGGGCACCAACACACACACACATACACGCGCACGCGCGCACACACACATATACGCACACACACACACATACGCACACACACACACATACGCACACATACATACGCACACACACTCACACACACACACACACACACACAAAACAAGCAAACAAAAAACGCATCCAACACAAGTGATAACAAACACACACAACATCGAATGAAGAAAAGTAATAACCTTTGAACTTCGTTGACTTTATGCATGTCCCAAGCGTGCGGCAGCATTCATTTTACAGATGGCCCAATGAAAGAAGCTGTCCCTCAAGCGCTTTGTCCAAGAACTAAAAAGTAAAAAATTTAAAAAAAGGAACGAATAGAAAAAAATAAACACTGACTTCACAAGTATCAGATGAGACCAAAAACGGTGTATTGCTGCCACGTCTGAGCTAAAGCTGTACAATCTTCACTTTCCAGTCTTCAAATCGTTTACGCGGTCTTGTAGGAGATTACTTATTTTCCATTCGTTGTCCTTTTTCCTACAGAAGCCACATTCCAATCCTATCACTATTTCCATGGCAATAGTTCAGATGAGCTCCACTCTCTCGTACCACTAGTTCTGACCTTTGCAGCTTGAACTCAATATGCTACCCCTCCCTACCCACATTCCGTCATTATTCCAATTTTTTTCTCCTAAGAATCACTATTCTATGGAACAAACATCGCGTAAATTCTTCCCCGAATACTGCAATCTTAACCTATTCAGGTCAAGTGTCAATCGCTATTTATCCTACTTATCTTCATAATCTTTACTTCTATCTATCTCCACTTATGTTCATTATTACACACCTCATAACCTTTTTTTACCTTTTTATTACTAAAGGTATACTATGCTTAACTCAGTAAAGCACACTTCTTTCAGACGGCAAAAAATATGGCTTTCACTTCTCGAGGTCAACCGCCGATGTGTAAACAGTTATTGCTGAAAGAGTCAAAATTTCCATAAGAATGATATCTCAAAGGCCTTTGACAGGTTTTCTAAAGACTGAAAAGCTATTGTGACAAATTTTTTATTTGACCCTATCTTTATTAACTAATCGTGTAATTGTTATCGTATTGAACGGCCATTCTTCCAGATCCTTTCAAATTAACACTGAGCTCTGCGTTCCTGAACAATTTTAACCCTTCTGTCTGAGGCTCCTGAGTCAAATTTCGCAAGTAATTGATATGCAGTGTTTCACGGTAGATATAAAAATAGTTGCAAGCGTTTACCCACCGTTCAACCGGTAGCTGAGCATTACATCGTTTTTCTCTAGCGCCGGTAAAGCGGTGGTAATGGCTCAAAGGGTTAATTCGGATGTCCCCCAGGGTTCTATCTTTGAACCTACTTTGTTTCCTATCGTCATCAACAACCTTCTCGATGTCATCATTTCCCAAATCGGTTTCTTTGCTGATGACACAACTATCTAATAATGACTCCGACAGGTTTCATAAAATAAAACTGACAGATGATGTTGAAAATGACCGACAATCTGTAAATAATTGAGACAAGAAATGACTTAGTAAATTTTAACGCATCCAGAAAGAAACTGCTGTCTTTTAATCATCTTAGAGTACTATTTTTGTCTTCCATCAGAGGGATTCGCTGCACTTTCTCGTGATAACGTTTTCCACTGACACGAAGTGGAACGATTATATTGAATCAATTGTTAGGCCTTCTGCTAGGAAAGTTGGTTCACTATGACCTGGAATCCCCACTTCAGTCACCTTCCCAACAACCTGTGTCTTTTCTATAAATTTTTTCATGGGAATTGTTCTGATGTGCTTTCCCCTTTGGTACCTATACTTTACGAATTACACACACACACATATATATATATATATATATATATATATATATATATATATATATATATACAGAGAGAGATTCTATTATCAAATTGAAAAATGAATGTTGTCCTCAACGGCCACTCTTCTAGATCTGTTTGCATTAATACGGGTGCCCACTCTACTTTATTCCACTATTTCTAATGTTCATCAACGACTTTCCCTATAACATCGGCAAGTTCTCGACTCGGTATCTATGCTAATGGATGCTAATCTGAAAAATGACTTTCAATATGATGTTAACAGGGGTAAAATGGCTTGTTAATTTGAATAGCTCCAAAATAAAATTATTCACTTTTAATCATCTTAAAGAAAATTTCTTCAATTTTCATCAGCATGGCTAATGCTAAACTCCAGGAGAGTGACTTATTGCTATTTTTTGGCATAAAGTTTTCAACTGGCATAAAATGGAACGATTATATGGAATCAATTGCTAGGTCTGCTGCTAGGAAAGTTGGTTCACTGTGTCGTGTCAGACAATTTTTCTCGTTAGAATCTATCGTGCAAAACCTATAAACCTGCCATTAGTCCGTGCGTTGACGTTTTCCCTTGAACGTGGACGGTAAGGCTTCTCTTTTTGATCTATGTTTTATCTCCATCCCCGAGACCTGTAGCGCCACGCAGCTCTACCCTATTGTCATCTCCGATCATGCTGTAGTGTCTGTCAACATCTCCTTCAACTCCACCTCCCTGCAAAGAACCTCCTACCATTAGAAAATCGTTCTGCTATCAACGAGCAGATTGGGACTCGTTCCGGGATTTCCTTCGCGATGTCCTCTGGGATGTTGTCTTTACGCTCCCCGTTCAAGAATGTGCTTCCGAGGTCTCCTCCTGGGTTAAAACTGGAATCGAGGCTTTCATCCCTTCAAGGAAATATAAGGTCAAATCTCGCTCCTTCCCTTGGTTTTCTGCTGCTTGCTCAGCTGCCATTACCCATAGGAATCACTTCTTCCACCTGTATCGTACCGACATGTCTGATTACAACAGACGTCTCTGTCTCTTCCCGTAACGAGGGTAAGCGTGTCCTCAATGAAGCAAAGTCACTATTTGCTGCTCGAACGAAAGAACGTATTGCATCTCGCAAATTCGACTCCAAGGATTATTGGCGTCTATTCAAGAGCGTACTTAACAATAGCAAACACTCTATACCTCCTTTGTTCAACCAGTTTGAGGTTCTGACCTCATCTGACTTCTTTTGCTCGGAAATTCTCATTCAATTCAACGCTGGACTCTTCTGGTGTACCCACACCCGATTTCCCCCTTAGAACTGAGGCGCTATTGAGTGATTTGCACATAACCCCGTCATCGGTATTGGGCATTATCTCTAATTTAGACCCCCCGGCAAGGCTAGTGATGGAGACTGGATACCAGCCATTGTCCTGAAGAAATGTGCGTTTGAACTGACTCCTGCCTTCTCCAAATTATATAACTATTGCCTCAATGAATCTTGTTTTCCAGCCTGTTGGAAGTCCTCATCCATTGTTCCTGTCTTTAAGAACTCTGGAAACCGTTCTGATCCTTCTAATTACCGTCCTATCAGTCTCCTACCACTCTTCAGCAAAGTCTTTGAAGCTTTAATGAACACCGAAGTGGCTAAGCACCTTACATCCCATGATCTGCTCTCTGACAAGCAATATGGCTTCCGCTTTGCCCGTTCTACAGATGATGTGCTTACGGCCATAACTGAAATTGTTTACCATGCACTTCATAATAAGGTGCCGTGCCGTCGCTATAGATATCTCTAAAGCGTTTGATAGGGTTTGGATGACGGCCTTCTTCGCAAGCTTCAGGATTATGGAATTTCAGGTCGATTGTTTGACAATACAATCATTCGCTATCTTCATTCACGCTATCTTCCATATATGCGTTTCCCTTACGGTCACGAGATCTACTTAATTGAGTAATGGGATCGATTGTGTTTGATCACTGGTGATCTATGTTCAAACTCAAGTGTCGGCAGCGACAATTTATTCATATAACAGGAAATCTCTTCTGGTTTCTTGCTTCTCTACGATCTTCAAAACTTAAATGCAGTATCAACCGCTATCTTCTTCTCCCTGAAACCAGTTCTTTTATTATTCTTTCTCTTCAATAACGTTACATATACTGTTTCAATCTCAGTAACACCTTACGACTTAGTGGTTTATCGCGTTCCTTGGGGTGAATTGATTAAGAAATAGGTTGAATGATGTGTTGGCTATATGTTCGCTTGCCTTTAAAGACGGCGTTAGAAATTCTAGCTTCCGAATATAGGAAGGATATCTAAATAAATTCCTTCTGTAGTGAATCAGATAACAGAAGCCACATCAATTGCGCACTTTCAACAAGAGCAAGAATTAAATGGATAGGACAACTCGAAGAGAAAATAAAAATAAATCAAAATGTTGAGCCTCCAAGTCAACCAATTAGCATTAGAGATGAAAAGAAAGATACTACACTTTCAGCATAGACTGATGCCCAGGAAGTGGAGAAAAGTGGAACTCGAATACCAATGGCAGCCCAGTGAATGAATGTCGAATGTTTCTTTATAAGGAAATGGCTAATATTAACATTAGCATTAGAGATGAGGAGAACAGATATTACACTTTGATCATAGACTGATGGCCAGGAAGTGAAGAAAAGTGGAACTCGAATACCAATGGCTGCTTAGTGAATGAATGTTGAATGTGTCTTTATAAGGAAATGGCTAATATTAACATTAGCATTAGAGATGAGGAGAACAGATATTACACTTTGATCATAGACTGATGGCCAGGAAGTGAAGAAAAGTGGAACTCGAATACCAATGGCAGCCCAGTGAATGAATGCCGAATGTTTCTTTATAAGGAAATGGCTAATATTACCATTAGCATTAGAGATGAAAAGAACAGATACTACACTTTGAGCATAGACTGATGCCCAGGAAGTGGAGAAAAGTGGAACTCGAATACCAATGGCTGCTTAGTGAATGAATGCCGAATGTTTCTTTATAAGGAAATGGCTAATATTAACATTAGCATTAGAGATGAAAAGAACAGATACTACACTTTGAGCATAGACTGATGCCCAGGAAGTGGAGAAAAGTGGAACTCGAATACCAATGGCTGCTTAGTGAATGAATGTTGAATGTGTCTATATAAGGAAATGGTTAATATTACCATTAGCATTAGAGATGAGGAGAACAGATATTACACTTTGATCATAGACTGATGGCCAGGAAGTGAAGAAAATTGGAACTCGAATACCAATGGCAGCCCAGTGAATGAATGCCGAATGTTTCTTTTAAGGAAATGGCTAATATTAACATTAGCATTAGAGATGAGGAGAACAGATATTACACATTGATCATAGACTGATGCCCAGGAAGTGGAGAAAAGTGGAACTCGAATACCAATGGCTGCTTTGTGAATGAATGTTGAATGTGTCTTTATAAGGAAATGGTTAATATTACCATTAGCATTAGAGATGAGGAGAACAGATATTACACTTTGATCATAGACTGATGGCCAGGAAGTGAAGAAAAGTGGAACTCGAATACCAATGGCAGCCCAGTGAATGAATGTCGAATGTTTCTTTATAAGGAAATGGCTAATATTACCATTAGCATTAGAGATGAAAAGAACAGATACTACACTTTGAGCATAGACTGATGCCCAGGAAGTGGAGAAAAGTGGAACTCGAATAACAATGGCTGCTTAGTGAATGAATGTTGAATGTGTATTTATAAGGAAATGGTTAATATTACCATTAGCATTAGAGATGAGGAGAACAGATATTACACTTTGATCATAGACTGATGGCCAGGAAGTGAAGAAAATTGGAACTCGAATACCAATGGCAGCCGAGTGAATGAATGCCGAATGTTTCTTTATAAGGAAATGGCTAATATTAACATTAGCATTAGAGATGAGGAGAACAGATATTACACTTTGATCATAGACTGATGGCCAGGAAATGAAGAAAAGTGGAACTCGAATACCAATGGCTTTCCAGTGAATGAATGCCGAATGTTTCTTTATAAGGAAATGGCTAATATTAACATTAGCATTAGTGATGAGGAGAACAGATATTACACTTTGATCATAGACTGATGGCCAGGAAGTGAAGAAAAGTGGAACTCGAATACCAATGGCAGCCCAGTGAATGAATGCCGAATGTTTCTTTATAAGGAAATGGCTAATATTACCATTAGCATTAGAGATGAGGAGAACAGATATTACACTTTGATCATAGACTGATGGCCAGGAAGTGAAGAAAAGTGGAACTCGTATACCAATGGCTTTCCAGTGAATGGATGCCGAATGTTTCTTTATAAGGAAATGGCTAATATTACCATTAGCATTAGAGATGAGGAGAACAGATATTACACTTTGATCATAGACTGATGGCCAGGAAGTGAAGAAAAGTGGAACTCGAATGCCAATGGCTGCCCAGTGAATGAATGCCGAATGTTTCTTTATAAGGAAATGGCTAATATTAACATTAGCATTAGAGATGAGGAGAACAGATATTACACTTTGATCATAGACTGATGGCCAGGAAGTGAAGAAAAGTGGAACTCGAATACCAATGGCAGCCCAGTGAATGAATGCCGAATGTTTCTTTATAAGGAAATGGCTAATATTAACATTAGCATTAGTGATGAGGAGAACAGATATTACACTTTGATCATAGACTGATGGCCAGGAAGTGAAGAAAAAAGAATACCAATGGCAGCCCAGTGAACTCGAATAGCAATGGCAGCCTGATGGCCAGGAAGTGAATGAATGCCGAATGTTTTTTTGAATGAATGCCGAAAATGGCTAATATTAACATTAGCATTAGAGATGAGGAGAACAGATATTACACTTTGATCATAGACTGATGGCCAGGAAGTGAAGAAAAGTGGAACTCGAATACCAATGGCAGCCCAGTGAATGAATGCCGAATGTTTCTTTATAAGGAAATGGCTAATATTAACATTAGCATTAGAGATGAGGAGAACAGATATTACACTTTGATCATAGACTGATGGCCAGGAAGTGAAGAAAAGTGGAACTCGAATACCAATGGCTTTCCAGTGAATGAATGCCGAATGTTTCTTTATAAGGAAATGGCTAATATTAACATTAGCATTAGAGATGAGGAGAACAGATATTACACTTTGATCATAGACTGATGGCCAGGAAGTGAAGAAAAGTGGAACTCGAATACCAATGGCAGCCCAGTGAATGAATGCCGAATGTTTCTTTATAAGGGAAAATGGCATAATATTAACGAATTAGCATTAGAAGATGAGGAGAATTAGATATTACAATTTGATCATAGACTGATGGCCAGGAAGTGAAGAAAAGTGGAACTCGAATACCAATGGCTGCCCAGTGAATGAATGCCGAATGTTTCTTTATAAGGAAATGGCTAATATTAACATTAGCATTAGAGATGAGGAGAACAGATATTACACTTTGATCATAGACTGATGGCCAGGAATGAAGTGAAGAAAAGAGAACAGGAACTCGAATAGGAATGGCTGAATGAATGCCCAGTGAATGAATGCCGAATATTTTCTTTATGATGGAAATGGCTAATATTAACATTAGCATTAGAGATGAGGAGAACAGATATTACACTTAGATCATAGACTGATGGCCAGGAAGTGAAGAAAAGTGGAACTCGAATACCAATGGCTTTCCAGTGAATGAATGCCGAATGTTTCTTTATAAGGAAATGGCTAATATTAACATTAGCATTAGAGATGAGGAGAACAGATATTACACTTTGATCATAGACTGATGGCCAGGAAGTGATGAAAAGTGGAACTCGAATACCAATGGCAGCCCAGTGAATGAATGCCGAATGTTTCTTTATAAGAAAATGTCTAATATTAACATTAGCATTAGAGATGAGGAGAACAGATATTACACTTTGATCATAGACTGATGGCCAGGAAGTGAAGAAAA
The DNA here is from genome assembly GCA_903632075.3 of Acanthosepion pharaonis. Taxonomy (NCBI): domain Eukaryota; kingdom Metazoa; phylum Mollusca; class Cephalopoda; order Sepiida; family Sepiidae; genus Acanthosepion; species Acanthosepion pharaonis. The sequence goes on from CAHIKZ030000268.1 coordinate 759,502, forward strand.
GTGGAACTCGAATACAAATGGCAGCCCAGTGAATGAATGCCGAATGTTGCTTGATAAGGAAATGGCTAATATTACCATTAGCATTAGAGATGAGGAGAACAGATATTACACTTTGATCATAGACTGATGGCCAGGAAGTGAAGAAAAGTGGAACTCGAATACCAATGGCTGCCCAGTGAATGAATGCCGAATGTTTCTTTATAAGGAAATGGCTAATATTAACATTAGCATTAGTGATGAGGAGAACAGATATTACACTTTGATCATAGACTGATGGCCAGGAAGTGAAGAAAAGTGGAACTCGAATACCAATGGCAGCCCAGTGAATGAATGCCGAATGTTTCTTTATGAATGGAAATGGGAAATATTACCATTAGCATTAGAGATGAGGAGAACAGATATTACACTTTGATCATAGACTGATGGCCAGGAAGTGAAGAAAAGTGGAACTCGAATACCAATGGCAGCCCAGTGAATGAATGCCGAATGTTTTTTGATAAGGAAAATGGCTAAATTAACATTAGCATTAGAGATGAGGAGAACAGATATTACACTTTGATCATAGACTGATGGCCAGGAAGTGAAGAAAAGTGGAACTCGAATACCAATGGCAGCCCAGTGAATGAATGCCGAATGTTTCTTTATAAGAAATGGCTAATATTACCATTAGCATTAGAGATGAGGAGAACAGATATTACACTTTGATCATAGACTGATGGCCAGGAAGTGAAGAAAAGTGGAACTCGAATACCAATGGCAGCCCAGTGAATGAATGCCGAATGTTTCTTTATAAGGAAATGGCTAATATTAACATTAGCATTAGTGATGAGGAGAACAGATATTACACTTTGATCATAGACTGATGGCCAGGAAGTGAAGAAAAGTGGAACTCGAATACCAATGGCTGCCCAGTGAATGAATGCCGAATGTTTCTTTATAAGGAAATGGCTAATATTAACATTAGCATTAGAGATGAGGAGAACAGATATTACACTTTGATCATAGACTGATGGCCAGGAAGTGAAGAAAAGTGGAACTCGAATACCAATGGCTGCCCAGTGAATGAATGCCGAATGTTTTTTTTAGGAAATGGCTAATATTAAATTAGCATTAGAGATGAGGAGAACAGATATTACACTTAGATCATAGACTGATGGCCAGGAATGAAGAAAACAGAATACCAATGGCAGCCCAGTGAATGAATGCCGAATGTTTCTTTATAAGGAAATGGCTAATATTAACATTAGCATTAGAGATGAGGAGAACAGATAAACTTTGATGGAGACTGATGGCCAGGAAGTGAAGAAAAGTGGAACTCGAATACCAATCCAGCCCAGTGAATGAATGCCGAATGTTTCATTTTATAAAGGAAATGGCTAATATTAACATTAGCATTAGAGATGAGGAGAACAGATATTACACTTTGATCATAGACTGATGGCCAGGAAGTGAAGAAAAGTGGAACTCGAATACCAATGGCAGCCCAGTGAATGAATGCCGAATGTTTCTTTATAAGGAAATGGCTAATATTAACATTAGCATTAGAGATGAGGAGAACAGATATTACAATTTTGATCATAGACTGATGGCCAGGAAGTGAAGAAAAGTGGAACTCGAATACCAATGGCAGCCCAGTGAATGAATGCCGAATGTTTCTTTATAAGGAAATGGCTAATATTACCATTAGCATTAGAGATGAGGAGAACAGATATTACACTTTTGATCATAGACTGATGGCCAGGAAGTGAAGAAAAGTGGAACTCGAATACCAATGGCAGCCCAGTGAATGAATGCCGAATGTTTCTTTATGAGGAAATGGCTAATATTAACATTAGCATTAGAGATGAGGAGAACAGATATTACACTTTGATCATAAACTGATGGCCAGGAAGTGAAGAAAAGTGGAACTGAATACCAATGGAAGTGAATGAATGGAATGTTTCTTTATAAGGAAATGGCTAAATTACATTAGCAGATGAGGAGAACAGATATTACACTTTGATCATAGACTGATGGCCAGGAAGTGAAGAAAAGTGGAAATGAATGCCAGTGAATGAATGTTTCTTTATAAGAAATAAGAAATGGCTAATATTACCATTAGCATTAGAGATGAGGAGAACAGATATTACACTTTGATCATAGACTGATGGCCAGGAAGTGAAGAAAAGTGGAACTCGAATACCAATGGCAGCCCAGTGAATGAATGCCGAATGTTTCTTTATAAGGAAATGGCTAATATTAACATTAGCATTAGAGATGAGGAGAACAGATATTACACTTTGATCATAGACTGATGGCCAGGAAGTGAAGAAAAGTGGAACTCGAATACCAATGGCTGCCCAGTGAATGAATGCCGAATGTTTCTTTATAAGGAAATGGCTAATATTAACATTAGCATTAGAGATGAGGAGAACAGATATTACACTTTGATCATAGACTGATGGCCAGGAAGTGAAGAAAAGTGGAACTCGAATACCAATGGCAGCCCAGTGAATGAATGCCGAATGTTTCTTTATAAGGAAATGGAACTAATATTAACATTGAGCAGGAATTAGAAGATGAGTGGAGAACAGATATTATTAGCATTTGATATTACACTTTGATCATAGACTGATGGCCAGGAAGTGAAGAAAAGTGGAACTCGAATACCAATGGCAGCCCAGTGAATGAATGCCGAATGTTTCTTTATAAGGAAATCTTTATAAGAAATATTAACATTAGCATTAGAGATGAGGAGAACAGATATTACACTTTGATCATAGACTGATGGCCAGGAAGTGAAGAAAAGTGGAACTCGAATACCAATGGCAGCCCAGTGAATGAATGCCGAATGTTTCTTTATAAGGAAATGGCTAATATTAACATTAGCATTAGAGATGAGGAGAACAGATATTACACTTTGATCATAGACTGATGGCCAGGAAGTGAAGAAAAGTGGAACTCGAATACCAATGGCAGCCCAGTGAATGAATGCCGAATGTTTCTTTATAAGGAAATGGCTAATATTAACATTAGCATTAGAGATGAGGAGAACAGATATTACACTTTGATCATAGACTGATGGCCAGGAAGTGAAGAAAAGTGGAACTCGAATACCAATGGCAGCCCAGTGAATGAATGCCGAATGTTTCTTTATAAGGAAATGGCTAATATTAACATTAGCATTAGAGATGAGGAGAACAGATATTACACTTTGATCATAGACTGATGGCCATTAGGAAGTGAAGAAAAGATATTACACTTTGGAACAGGAAGTGAAGAAAAGTGGAACTCGAATATGAATACCAAGCCCAGTGAATGAATGCCGAATGTTTCTTTATAAGGAAATGGCTAATATTAACATTAGCATTAGAGATGAGGAGAACAGATATTACACTTTGATCATAGACTGATGGCCAGGAAGTGAAGAAAGTGGAACTCGAATACCAATGGCAGCCCAGTGAATGAATGTCGAATGTTTCTTTATAAGGAAATGGCTAATATTAACATTAGCATTAGAGATGAGGAGAACAGATATTACACTTTGATCATAGACTGATGGCCAGGAAGTGAAGAAAAGTGGAACTCGAATACCAATGGCTGCCCAGTGAATGAATGCCGAATGTTTTTTATAAGGAAATGGCTAATATTAACATTAGCATTAGAGATGAGGAGAACAGATATTACACTTTGATCATAGACTGATGGCCAGGAAGTGAAGAAAAGTGGAACTCGAATACCAATGGCTGCCCAGTGAATGAATGCCGAATGAATTTCTTTATAAGGAAATGGCTAATATTAACATTAGCATTAGAGATGAGGAGAACAGATATTACACTTTGATCATAGACTGATGGCCAGGAAGTGAAGAAAAGTGGAACTCGAATACCAATGGCAGCCCAGTGAATGAATGCCGAATGTTTCTTTATAAGGAAATGGCTAATATTAACATTAGCATTAGAGATGAGGAGAACAGATATTACACTTTGATCATAGACTGATGGCCAGGAAGTGAAGAAAAGTGGAACTCGAATACCAATGGCTGCCCAGTGAATGAATGCCGAATGTTTCTTTATAAGGAAATGGCTAATATTAACATTAGCATTAGAGATGAGGAGAACAGATATTACACTTTGATCTGATAGACTGATGGCCCAGTGAATGAATGGAAGTTTCTTTATAAGGAAAGAAAGAGATGAGGAGAACAGAACTTTGATCGAATACCAATGGCAAGCCCAGTGAATGAATGCCGAATGTTTCTTTATAAGGAAATGGCTAATATTAACATTAGCATTAGAGATGAGGAGAACAGATATTACACTTTGATCATAGACTGATGGCCAGGAAGTGAAGAAAAGTGGAACTCGAATACCAATGGCAGCCCAGTGAATGAATGCCGAATGTTTCTTTATAAGGAAATGGCTAATATTAACATTAGCATTAGAGATGAGGAGAACAGATATTACACTTTGATCATAGACTGATGGCCAGGAAGTGAAGAAAAGTGGAACTCGAATACCAATGGCAGCCCAGTGAATGAATGCCGAATGTTTCTTTATAAGGAAATGGCTAATATTACCATTAGCATTAGAGATGAGGAGAACAGATATTACACTTTGATCATAGACTGATGGCCAGGAAGTGAAGAAAAGTGGAACTCGAATACCAATGGCAGCCCAGTGAATGAATGCCGAATGTTTCTTTATAAGGAAATGGCTAATATTAACATTAGCATTAGAGATGAGGAGAACAGATATTACACTTTGATCATAGACTGATGGCCAGGAAGTGAAGAAAAGTGGAACTCGAATACCAATGGAATACCAATGAATGCCGAATGCCCAGTGAATGAATGCCGAATGATTTCTTTGATTTATGGCCAGGAAGGAAAATGGAACTCGAATAATAACATGAATGAATGCCGAATGTTTCTTTTTAGAGATGAGGAGAACAGATAGATACACTTTGATCATAGACTGATGGCCAGGAAGTGAAGAAAAGTGGAACTCGAATACCAATGGCAGCCCAGTGAATGAATGCCGAATGTTTTTTTTTTATAAGGAAATGGCTAATATTAACATTAGCATTAGAGATGAGGAGAACAGATATTACACTTTGATCATAGACTGATGGCCAGGAAGTGAAGAAAAGTGGAACTCGAATACCAATGGCAGCCCAGTGAATGAATGCCGAATGTTTCTTTATAAGGAAATGGCTAATATTAACATTAGCATTAGAGATGAGGAGAACAGATATTACACTTTGATCATAGACTGATGGCCAAGGAAGTGAAGAAGAAAAGAAATGGAACATTAGAGATCAGAATACCAATGGCTGAACCCAGTGAATGAATGCCGAATGTTTCTTTATAAGGAAATGGCTAATATTAACATTAGCATTAGAGATGAGGAGAACAGATATTACACTTTGATCATAGACTGATGGCCAGGAAGTGAAGAAAAGTGGAACTCGAATACCAATGGCTGCCCAGTGAATGAATGCCGAATGTTTCTTTATAAGGAAATGGCTAATATTAACATTAGCATTAGAGATGAGGAGAACAGATATTACACTTTGATCATAGACTGATGGCCAGGAAGTGAAGAATACCAAAAGTGAATGAACGAATGTTTCTTTATAAGAAAATACTAATATTAAATTAGCATTAGAGATGAGGAGAACAGATATTACACTTTGATCATAGACTGTGAAAATGAATGCCGAATGAATGAATGCCGAATGTTTCTTTATAAGGAAATGGCTAATATTACCATTAGCATTAGAGATGAGGAGAACAGATATTACACTTTGATCATAGACTGATGGCCAGGAAGTGAAGAAAAGTGGAACTCGAATACCAATGGCAGCCCAGTGAATGAATGCCGAATGTTTTCTTTATAAGGAAATGGCTAATATTAACATTAGCATTAGAGAGATGAGGAGAACAGATATTACACTTTGATCATGAAGACTGATGGCCAGGAAGTGAAGAAAACAGGAACTCGAATACCAATGGCAGCCCAGTGAATGAATGCCGAATGTTTTTTATAGGAAATGGCTAATATTAACATTAGCATTAGAGATGAGGAGAACAGATATTACACTTTGATCATAGACTGATGGCCAGGAAGTGAAGAAAAAGTGGAACTCGAATACCAATGGCTGCCCAGTGAATGAATGCCGAATGTTTCTTGATAAGGAAATGGCTAATATTACCATTAGCATTAGAGATGAGGAGAACAGATATTACACTTTGATCATAAACTGATGGCCAGGAAGTGAAGAAAAGTGGAACTCGAATACCAATGGCTTTCCAGTGAATGAATGCCGAATGTTTCTTTATAAGGAAATGGCTAATATTAACATTAGCATTAGCAATGGCAGCCCAGTGAATGAATGCCGAATGTTTCTTTATAAGGAAATGGCTAATGTTACCATTAGCATTAGAGATGAGTAGAACAGATATTACACTTTGATCATAGACTGATGGCCAGGAAGTGAAGAAAAGAGGAACTGGAATACCAATGGCAGCCCAGTGAATGAATGCCGAATGTTTTTTATAAGGAAATGGCTAATATTAACATTAGCATTAGAGATGAGTAGAACAGATATTACACTTTGATCATAGACTGATGGCCAGGAAGTGAAGAAAAGAGGAACTGGAATACCAATGGCAGCCCAGTGAATGAATGCCGAATGTTTCTTTATAAGGAAATGGCTAATATTAACATTAGCATTAGAGATGAGGAGAACAGATATTACACTTTGATCATAGACTGATGGCCAGGAAGTGAAGAAAAGTGGAACTCGAATACCAATGGCAGCCCAGTGAATGAATGCCGAATGTTTCTTTATAAGGAAATGGCTAATATTAACATTAGCATTAGAGATGAGGAGAACAGATATTACACTTTGATCATAGACTGATGGCCAGGAAGTGAAGAAAAGTGGAACTCGAATACCAATGGCAGCCCAGTGAATGAATGCCGAATGTTTTTTATAAGGAAATGGCTAATATTAACATTAGCATTAGAGATGAGGAGAACAGATATTACACTTTGATCATAGACTGATGGCCAGGAAGTGAAGAAAAGTGGAACTCGAATACCAATGGCAGCCCAGTGAATGAATGCCGAATGTTTTTTTATAAGGAAATGGCTAATATTAACATTAGCATTAGAGATGAGGAGAACAGATATTACACTTTGATCATAGACTGATGGCCAGGAAGTGAAGAAAAGTGGAACTCGAATACCAATGGCAGCCCAGTGAATGAATGCCGAATGTTTCTTTATAAGGAAATGGCTAATATTAACATTAGCATTAGAGATGAGATATTACACTTTGATCATAGACTGAGCAGGAAGTGAAGAAAAGTGGAACAGATACCAATGGCAGCCCAGTGAATGAATGCTGAATGTTTTTATAAGGAAATGGCTAATAGACATTAGCATTAGAGATGAGGGAACAGATATTACACTTTGATCATAGACTGATGGCCAGGAAGAAAAGTGAAACTGAATACCAATGGCAGCCCAGTGAATGAATGCCGAATGTTTCTTTTATAAGGAAATGGCTAATATTAACATTAGCATTAGAGATGAGAACAGATATTACACTTTGATCATAGACTGATGGCCAGGAAGTGAAGAAAAGTGGAACTCGAATACCAATGGCTGCCCAGTGAATGAATGCCGAATGTTTCTTTATAAGGAAATGGCTAATATTAACATTAGCATTAGAGATGAGGAGAACAGATATTACACTTTGATCATAGACTGATGGCCAGGAAGTGAAGAAAAGTGGAACTCGAATACCAATGGCTGCCCAGTGAATGAATGCCGAATGTTTTTTTATAAGGAAATGGCTAATATTAACATTAGCATTAGAGATGAGGAGAACAGATATTACACTTTGATCATAGACTGATGGCCAGGAAGTGAAGAAAAGTGGAACTCGAATACCAATGGCTGCCCAGTGAATGAATGCCGAATGTTTCTTTATAAGGAAATGGCTAATATTAACATTAGCATTAGAGATGAGGAGAACAGATATTACACTTTGATCATAGACTGATGGCCAGGAAGTGAAGAAAAGTGGAACTCGAATACCAATGGCAGCCCAGTGAATGAATGCCGAATGTTTCTTTTATAAGGAAATGGCTAATATTAACATTAGCATTAGAGATGAGGAGAACAGATATTACACTTTGAGATATTACCATTGAGATAAGGAAACCAATAGACTGATTGATCATGAGCAATGGCTGCCCAGTGAATTTGAATGTTTCTTTATAAGGGCATTAGGAAGTGAAGAAAAGTGGAACTCGAATACCAATGGCTGCCCAGTGAATGAATGCCGAATGTTTCTTTATAAGGAAATGGCTAATATTACCATTAGCATTAGAGATGAGGAGAACAGATATTACACTTTGATCATAGACTGATGGCCAGGAAGTGAAGAAAAGTGGAACTCGAATACCAATGGCAGCCCAGTGAATGAATGCCGAATGTTTCTTTATAAGGAAATGGCTAATATTAACATTAGCATTAGAGATGAGGAGAACAGATATTACACTTTGATCATAGACTGATGGCCAGGAAGTGAAGAAAAGTGGAACTCGAATACCAATGGCAGCCCAGTGAATGAATGCCGAATGTTTTTTTATAAGGAAATGGCTAATATTAACATTAGCATTAGAGATGAGGAGAACAGATATTACACTTTGATCATAGACTGATGGCCAGGAAGTGAAGAAAAGTGGAACTCGAATACCAATGGCTGCCCAGTGAATGAATGCCGAATGTTTCTTTATAAGGAAATGGCTAATATTAACATTAGCATTAGAGATGAGGAGAACAGATATTACACTTTGATCATAGACTGATGGCCAGGAAGTGAAGAAAAGTGGAACTCGAATACCAATGGCTGCCCAGTGAATGAATGCCGAATGTTTCTTTATAAGGAAATGGCTAATATTACCATTAGCATTAGAGATGAGGAGAACAGATATTACACTTTGATCATAGACTGATGGCCAGGAAGTGAAGAAAAGTGGAACTCGAATACGAATGGCTGCCCAGTGAATGAATGAATGCCGAATGTTTCTTTATAAGGATGAGGAGAACAAATGGCACTTTATTAACATTAGCATTAGAGATGAGGAGAACAGATACTACACTTTGATCATAGACTGATGGCCAGGAAGTGAAGAAAAGTGGAACTCGAATACAAATGGCAGCCCAGTGAATGAATGCCGAATGTTTCTTTATAAGGAAATGGCTAATATTACCATTAGCATTAGAGATGAAGAAACAGATATTACACTTTGATCATAGACTGATGGCCAGGAAGTGAAGAAAAGTGGAACTCGAATACCAATGGCAGCCCAGTGAATGAATGCCGAATGTTTCTTTATAAGGAAATGGCTAATATTACCATTAGCATTAGAGATAATGAAACAGATATTACACTTTAATCATAGACTGATGGCCAGGAAGTGAAGAAAAGTGGAACTCGAATACCAATGGCTGCCCAGTGAATGAATGCCGAATCTTTCTTTATAAGGAAATGGCTAATATTAACATTAGCATTAGAGATGAGGAGAACAGATATTACAGATCATAGACTGATGGGCACAGGAAGTGAAGAAAAGTTGAATACCAATGGCAGCCCAGTGAATGAATGCCGAATGTTTCTTTATAAGGAAATGGCTAATATTAACATTAGCATTAGAGATGAGGAGAACAGATATTACACTTTGATCATAGACTGATGGCCAGGAAGTGAAAAAAAGGAACTCGAATACCAATGGCAGCCCAGTGAATGAATGCCGAATGTTTTTTTATAAGGAAATGGCTAATATTAACATTAGCATTAGAGATGAGGAGAACAGATATTACACTTTGATCATAGACTGATGGCCAGGAAGTGAAGAAAAGTGGAACTCGAATACCAATGGCTGCCCAGTGAATGAATGCCGAATGTTTCTTCATAAGGAAATGGCTAATATTAACATTAGCATTAGAGATGAGGAGAACAGATACTTTGATCACTTTGATGGCCAGGAATGAAGAAAAGGAACTCGAATACCAATGGCATGGTGAATGAATGCCGAATGTTTCTTTATAAGGAAATGGCTAATATTAACATTAGCATTAGAGATGAGGAGAACAAAAGACTGATGGTGAAGAAAAAACGAACCAAGCACTAGCCCAACTCGAATACCATAAAGTGAATGAATTTTCGAATGTTTCTTTATAAGGAAATGGAATAGCATTAGAGATGAGGAGAACAGATATTACACTTTGATCATAGACTGATGGCCAGGAAGTGAAGAAAAAGTGGAACTCGAATACCAATGGCTGCCCAGTGAATGAATGCCGAATGTTTCTTTATAAGGAAATGGCTAATATTAACATTAGCATTAGAGATGAGGAGAACAGATATTACACTTTGATCATAGACTGATGGCCAGGAAGTGAAGAAAAGTGGAACTCGAATACCAATGGCTGCCCAGTGAATGAATGCCGAATGTTTCTTTATAAGGAAATGGCTAATATTAACATTAGCATTAGAGATGAGGAGAACAGATATTACACTTTGATCATAGACTGATGGCCAGGAAGTGAAGAAAAGTGGAACTCGAATACGAATGGCAGCCCAGTGAATGAATGGCGAATGTTTTTTTATAAGAAATGGAATGAATGCCGAATGAACAGATTTACACTTTGATTGATGGCCAGGAAGAAGAAAATGGGCAGCCCAGTGAATATTAACAGTGAATTGCCGAATGCATTAGAAAGATGAGGAGAAGAACAGATATTACACTTTGATCATAGACTGATGGCCAGGAAGTGAAGAAAAGTGGAACTCGAATACCAATGGCTGCTCCAGTGAATGAATGCCGAATGTTTCTTTATAAGGAAATGGCTAATATTAACATTAGCATTAGAGATGAGGAGAACAGATATTACACTTTGATCATAGACTGATGGCCAGGAAGTGAAGAAAAGTGGAACTCGAATACCAATGGCTGCCCAGTGAATGAATGCCGAATGTTTCTTTATAAGGAAATGGCTAATATTAACATTAGCATTAGAGATGAGGAGAACAGATATTACACTTTGATCATAGACTGATGGCCAGGAAGTGAAGAAAAGTGGAACTCGAATACCAATGGCTGCTCCAGTGAATGAATGCCGAATGTTTTTTTATAAGGAAATGGCTAATATTAACATTAGCATTAGAGATGAGGAGAACAGATATTACACTTTGATCATAGACTGATGGCCAGGAAGTGAAGAAAAGTGGAACTCGAATACCAATGGCTGCCCAGTGAATGAATGCCGAATGTTTCTTTTATAAGGAAATGGCTAATATTAACATTAGCATTAGAGATGAGGAGAACAGATATTACACTTTGATCATAGACTGATGGCCAGGAAGTGAAGAAAAGTGGAACTCGAATACCAATGGCTGCCCAGTGAATGAATGCCGAATGTTTTTTATAAGGAAATGGCTAATATTAACATTAGCATTAGAGATGAGGAGAACAGATTACACTTTGATCATAGACTGATGGCCAGGAAGTGAAAGAAAAGATGGAACTCGAATACCAACTGGCTGCTCAGTGAATGAATGCCGAATGTTTTTTATAAGGAAATGGCTAATATTACCATTAGCATTAGAGATGAGGAGAACAGATATTACACTTTGATCATAGACTGATGGCCAGGAAGTGAAGAAAAGTGGAACTCGAATACCAATGGCTGCCCAGTGAATGAATGCCGAATGTTTCTTTTATAAGGAAATGGCTAATATTACCATTAGCATTAGAGATGAGGAGAACAGATATTACACTTTGATCTATAGACTGATGGCCAGGAAGTGAAGAAAAGTGGAACTCGAATAGCAATGGCTGCCCAGTGAATGAATGCCGAATGTTTTTATAAGGAAATGGCTAATATTACCATTAGCATTAGAGATGAGGAGAACAGATATTACACTTTGATCATAGACTGATGGCCAGGAAGTGAAGAAAAGTGGAACTCGAATAGCAATGGCTGCCCAGTGAATGAATGCCGAATGTTTCTTTATAAGGAAATGGCTAATAATATTAGCATTAGAGATGAGGAGAACAGATATTACACTTTGATTGATCTGATGGCCAGTGAATGGAATGTTTCTTTGAAGAAAATATGTAACTCGAGAACAGAGCACTGGCTGCCCGGTGAATGAATGCCGAATGTTTCATGAATGAATGAAATGTTTCTTTATAAGGCTAATAATATTAACATTAGCATTAGAGATGAGGAGAACAGATATTACACTTTGATCATAGACTGATGGCCAGGAAGTGAAGAAAAGTGGAACTCGAATAGCACTGGCTGCTCGCCCAGTGAATGAATGCCGAATGTTTCTTTATAAGGAAATGGCTAATATTAACATTAGCATTAGAGATGAGGAGAACAGATATTACACTTTGATCATAGACTGATGGCCAGGAAGTGAAGAAAAGTGGAACTCGAATACCAATGGCTGCTCAGTGAATGAATGCCGAATGTTTCTTTATAAGGAAATGGCTAATATTAACATTAGCATTAGAGATGAGGAGAACAGATATTACACTTTGATCATAGACTGATGGCCAGGAAGTGAAGAAAAGAAATGGAACTCGAATACCAATGGCTGCCCAGTGAATGAATGCCGAATGTTTCTTTATAAGGAAATGGCTAATATTAACATTAGCATTAGAGATGAGGAGAACAGATATTACACTTTGATCATAGACTGATGGCCAGGAAGTGAAGAAAAGTGGAACTCGAATAGCAATGGCTGCCCAGTGAATGAATGCCGAATGTTTCTTTATAAGGAAATGGCTAATATTACCATTAGCATTAGAGATGAGGAGAACAGATATTACACTTTGATCATAGACTGATGGCCAGGAAGTGAAGAAAAGTGGAACTCGAATACCAATGGCTGCCCAGTGAATGAATGCCGAATGTTTCTTTATAAGGAAATGGCTAATATTAACATTAGCATTAGAGATGAGGAGAACAGATATTACACTTTGATCATAGACTGATGGCCAGGAAGTGAAGAAAAGTGGAACTCGAATAGCAATGGCTGCCCAGTGAATGAATGCCGAATGTTTCTTTATAAGGAAATGGCTAATATTAACATTAGCATTAGAGATGAGGAGAACAGATATTACACTTTGATCATAGACTGATGGCCAGGAAGTGAAGAAAAGTGGAACTCGAATACCAATGGCTGCCCAGTGAATGAATGCCGAATGTTTCTTTATAAGGAAATGGCTAATATTACATTAGCATTAGAGATGAGGAGAACAGATATTACACTTTGATCATATCCTGATGGCCAGGAAGTGAAGAAAAGTGGAACTCGAATACCAATGGCTGCCCAGTGAATGAATGCCGAATGTTTCTTTTATAAGGAAATAGCTAATATTAACATTAGCATTAGAGATGAGGAGAACAGATATTACACTTTGATCATAGACTGATGGCCAGGAAGTGAAGAAAAGTGGAACTCGAATACCAATGGCTGCCCGGTGAATGAATGCCGAATGTTTCATTTATAAGGAAATGGCTAATATTAACATTAGCATTAGAGATGAGGAGAACAGATATTACACTTTGATCATAGACTGATGGCCAGGAAGTGAAGAAAAGTGGAACTCGAATACCAATGGCTGCCCAGTGAATGAATGCCGAATGTTTTTTATAAGGAAATGGCTAATATTAACATTAGCATTAGAGATGAGGAGAACAGATATTACACTTTGATCATAGACTGATGGCCAGGAAGTGAAGAAAAGTGGAACTCGAATACCAATGGCTGCCCAGTGAATGAATGCCGAATGTTTCTTTATAAGGAAATGGCTAATATTAACATTAGCATTAGAGATGAGGAGAACAGATATTACACTTTGATCATAGACTGATGGCCAGGAAGTGAAGAAAAGTGGAACTCGAATACCAATGGCTGCCCAGTGAATGAATGCCGAATGTTTCTTTATAAGGAAATGGCTAATATTAACATTAGCATTAGAGATGAGGAGAACAGATATTACACTTTGATCATAGACTGATGGCCAGGAAGTGAAGAAAAGTGGAACTCGAATACCAATGGCAGCCCAGTGAATGAATGCCGAATGTTTTTTATAAGGAAATGGCTAATATTACCATTAGCATTAGAGATGAGGAGAACAGATATTACACTTTGATCATAGACTGATGGCCAGGAAGTGAAGAAAAGTGGAACTCGAATACCAATGGCTGCCCAGTGAATGAATGCCGAATGTTTCTTTATAAGGAAATGGCTAATATTAACATTAGCATTAGAGATGAGGAGAACAGATATTACACTTTGATCATAGACTGATGGCCAGGAAGTGAAGAAAAGTGGAACTCGAATACCAATGGCTGCCCAGTGAATGAATGCCGAATGTTTTTTATAAGGAAATGGCTAATATTAACATTAGCATTAGAGATGAGGAGAACAGATATTACACTTTGATTATCATAGACTGATGGCCAGGAAGTGAAGAAAAGTGGAACTCGAATAGCAATGGCTGCCCAGTGAATGAATGCCGAATTTTTTTATAAGGAAATGGCTAATATTAACATTAGCATTAGAGATGAGGAGAACAGATATTACACTTTGATCATAGACTGATGGCCAGGAAGTGAAGAAAAGTGGAACTCGAATAGCAATGGCTGCTCGGTCAATGAATGCCAGAATGTTTTTTATAAGGAAATGGCTAATATTACCATTAGCATTAGAGATGAGGAGAACAGATACTACACTTTTGATTGAATATCCTGATGGCCAGGAAGTGAAGAAAAGTGGAACTCGAATAGCACTGGCTGCCCAGTGAATGAATGCCGAATGTTTTCTTTATAAGGAAATGGCTAATATTACCATTAGCATTAGAGATGAGGAGAACAGATATTACACTTTGATCATAGCCTGATGGCCAGGAAGTGAAGAAAAGTGGAACTCGAATAGCAATGGCTGCCCAGTGAATGAATGCCGAATGTTTTTTTATAAGGAAATGGCTAATATTACCATTAGCATTAGAGATGAGGAGAACAGATATTACACTTTGATCATAGACTGATGGCCAGGAAGTGAAGAAAAGCGGAACTCGAGTAGCAATGTTTCTGCCAGGTCAATGAATGCCGAATGTTTTCTTTATAAGGAAATGGCTAATATTACCATTAGCATTAGAGATGAGGAGAACAGATATTACACTTTGATCATAGACTGATGGCCAGGAAGTGAAGAAAAGTGGAACTCGAATAGCACTGGCTGCCCAGTGAATGAATGCCGAATGTTTTTTTATAAGGAAATGGCTAATATTAACATTAGCATTAGAGATGAGGAGAACAGATATTACACTTTGATCATATCCTGATGGCCAGGAAGTGAAGAAAAGGAACTAACGAATACCAATAGCACTGGCTTTCCGGTGAATGAATGCCGAATGTTTCATTTTATAAGGAAATGGCTAATATTACCATTAGCATTAGAGATGAGGAGAACAGATATTACACTTTGATCATAGACTGATGGCCAGGAAGTGAAGAAAAGTGAACTCGAATAGCAAATGGCTGCCGGTGAATGAATGCCGAATGTTTCTTTTATAAGGAAAATGGCTAATATTACCATTAGCATTAGAGATGAGGAGAACAGATATTACTTTGATCATATCCTGATGGCCAGGAAGTGAAGAAAAGCGTAACTCGAATAGCACAATGGCTGCCCGGTGAATGAATGCCGAATGTTTTTTATAAGGAAATGGCTAATATTAACATTAGCATTAGAGATGAGGAGAACAGATACTACACTTTGATCATAGCCTGATGGCCAGGAAGTGAAGAAAAGCGTAACGAATAGCAATGGCTGCTCGGTGAATGAATGCCGAATGTTTTTTATAAGGAAATGGCTAATATTACATTAGCATTAGAGATGAGGAGAACAGATACTACACTTTGATCATATCCTGATGGCCAGGAAGTGAAGAAAAGCGTAACTCGAATAGCACTGGCTGCTCGGTCAATGAATGCCGAATGTTTCATTTTATAAGGAAATGGCTAATATTACCATTAGCATTAGAGATGAGGAGAACAGATACTACACTTTGATTCTATCCCGATGGCCAGGAAGTGAAGAAAAGCGGAACTCGAATAGCACTGGCTGCTCGGTCAATGAATGCCGAATGTTTCTTTATAAGGAAATGGCTAATATTACCATTAGCATTAGAGATGAGGAGAACAGATACTACACTTTGATCATATCCTGATGGCCAGGAAGTGAAGAAAAGTGTAACTCGAATAGCACTGGCTGCCCGGTCAATGAATGCCGAATGTTTTTTATAAGGAAATGGCTAATATTACCATTAGCATTAGAGATGAGGAGAACAGATACTACACTTTGATCCCAGCCTGATGGCCAGGAAGTGAAGAAAAGCGTAACTCAGAGTAGCACTGGCTGCTCGGTCAATGAATGCCGAATGTTTTTTTATAAGGAAATGGCTAATATTACCATTAGCATTAGAGATGAGGAGAACAGATATTACACTTTGATCATAGCCTGATGGCCAGGAAGTGAAGAAAAGTGTAACGAGTAGCACTGGCTGCTCGGTCAATGAATGCCGAATGTTTTCATATAAGGAAATGGCTAATATTACCAGCATTAGAGATGAGGAGAACAGATACTACACTTTGATCATATCCTGATGGCCAGGAAGTGAAGAAAAGTGGAACGAGTAGCACTGGCTGCCCGGTGAATGAATGCCGAATGTTTCATTATAAGGAAATGGCTAATATTACCATTAGCATTAGAGATGAGGAGAACAGATATTACACTTTGATTCTATCCTGATGGCCAGGAAGTGAAGAAAAGCGTAACGAGTAGCACTGGCTGCTCGGTCAATGAATGCCGAATGTTTTTTATAAGGAAATGGCTAATATTAACATTACCATTAGAGATGAGGAGAACAGATACTACACTTTGATTCTATCCTGATGGCCAGGAAGTGAAGAAAAGTGTAACGAGTAGCACTGGCTGCTCGGTCAATGAATGCCGAATGTTTCATTATAAGGAAATGGCTAATATTACATTAGCATTAGAGATGAGGAGAGAACAGATACTACACTTTGATTCTATCCTGATGGCCAGGGAGTGAAGAAAAGCGTAACGAGTAGCACACTGCTGAAGGTCAATGAATGCCGAATGTTTCATTATAAGGAAATGGCTAATATTACCATTAGCATTAGAGATGAGGAGAACAGATACTACACTTTGATCATAGCCTGATGGCCAGGGAGTGAAAAAAGCGTAACGAGTAGCACTGGCTGCTCGGTCAATGAATGCCGAATGTTTCATTATAAGGAAACGGCTAATATTAACATTAGCATTAGAGATGAGGAGAACAGATACTACACTTTGATTCTATCCTGATGGCCAGGGAGTGAAGAAAAGCGTAACGAGTAGCACTGGCTGCTCGGTCAATGAATGCCGAATGTTTTTTTATAAGGAAATGGCTAATAATATTACCATTAGAGATGAGGAGAACAGATACTACACTTTGATCTAGCCTGATGGCCAGGAAGTGAAGAAAAGTGTAACGAGTAGCACTGGCTGCTCGGTCAATGAATGCCGAATGTTTTTTATAAGGAAATGGCTAATATTACCATTAGAGATGAGGAGAACAGATACTACACTTTGATCCTATCCTGATGGCCAGGAAGTGAAGAAAAGTGTAACTCGAGTAGCACTGGCTGCTCGGTCAATGAATGCCGAATGTTTCATTATAAGGAAATGGCTAATATTATCATTACCATTAGAGATGAGGAGAACAGATACTACACTTTGATTCTATCCTGATGGCCAGGGAGTGAAGAAAAGTGTAACTCGAGTAGCACTGGCTTTGAGGTCAATGAATGCCGAATGTTTCATTATAAGGAAATGGCTAATATTACCATTAGAGATGAGGAGAACAGATACTACACTTTGATCCTATCCTGATGGCCAGGGAGTGAAGAAAAGTGTAACGAGTAGCACTGGCTGCTCGGTCAATGAATGCCGAATGTTTCATTATAAGGAAATGGCTAATATTACCATTAGAGATGAGAGATGAACAGATACTACACTTTGATTCTATCCTGATGGCCAGGGAGTGAAGAAAAGATGTAATCGAGTAGCACTGGCTGCGAGGTCAATGAATGCCGAATGTTTCTTTATAAGGAAATGGCTAATACCATTACCATTAGAGATGAGGAGAACAGATACTACACTTTGATCTATCCTGATGGCCAGGAAGTGAAGAAAAGCGTAACGAGTAGCACTGGCTGCTCGGTCAATGAATGCCGAATGTTTCTTTTTATAAGGAAATGGCTAATATTACCATTAGAGATGAGGAGAACAGATACTATCATAGACTGATTTGATCCCAGCATGCCCAGTGATGGCGAATGTTTCTTTATAAGGAAAGTGAAGAAAAGCGTAAACGAGTAGCACTGAACTGCTGGCGGTCAATGAATGCCGAATGTTTCATTATAAGGAAATGGCTAATATTACCATTAGAGATGAGGAGAACAGATACTACACTTTGATTCTAGCCTGATGGCCAGGGCTGCCCAGTGAAGAAGCGTAACGAGTAGCACTGGCTGCTCGGTCAATGAATGCCGAATGATTTTCATTTATAAGGAAACGGCTAATATTATATTACCATTAGAGATGAGGAGAACAGATACTACACTTTGATTCTATCCTGATGGCCAGGAGTGAAGAAAAGCGTAACGAGTAGCACTGGCTGCTCGGTCAATGAATGCCGAATGTTTCATTATAAGGAAACGGCTAATATTACCATTAGAGATGAGGAGAACAGATACTACACTTTGATTCTATCCTGATGGCCAGGGAGTGAAGAAAAGCGTAACGAGTAGCACTGGCTGCTCGGTCAATGAATGCCGAATGTTTCATTATAAGGAAACGGCTATATTATCATTACCATTAGAGATGAGGAGAACAGATATTACACTTTGATCCTATCCTGATGGCCAGGGAGTGAAGAAAAGCGTAACGAGTAGCACTGGCTGCTCGGTCAATGAATGCCGAATGTTTCATTATAAGGAAACGGCTAATATTACCATTAGAGATGAGGAGAACAGATACTACACTTTGATCCCATCCCGATGGCCAGGGAGTGAAGAAAAGCGTAACGAGTAGCACTGGCTGCTCGGTCAATGAATGCCGAATGTTTTCATTATAAGGAAACGGCTAATATTACCATTAGAGATGAGGAGAACAGATACTACACTTTGATCCTAGCCTGATGGCCAGGAGTGAAGAAAAGTGTAACTCGAGTAGCACTGGCTGCTCGGTCAATGAATGCCGAATGTTTTCATTATAAGGAAATGGCTAATATTACCATTAGAGATGAGGAGAACAGATACTGATGGCCAGGAACTTTGAATCCCAGCCCCGATGGCCATTAGGAGTGATGAAGAAACTTTGATAACGAGTAGAAAACTGGAACTGAATCAATGGTCAATGAATGCCGAATGTTTCATTATAAGGAAATGGCTAATATTACATTAGCATTAGAGATGAGGAGAACAGATACTACACTTTGATCTAGCCTGATGGCCAAGGGAGTGAAGAAAAGTGTAACTCGAATAGCACTGGCTGCTCGGTCAATGAATGCCGAATGTTTTCATTATAAGGAAACGGCTATTACCATTACCATTAGAGATGAGGAGAACAGATACTACACTTTGATTCTATCCTGATGGCCAGGGAGTGAAGAAAAGCGTAACGAGTAGCATGGCTGCTCGGTGAATGAATGCCGAATGTTTGGCTGCTACCATTAGAGATGAGGAGAACAGATCAATGAATGCCGAATGTTTTCATTATAAGGAAACGGCTAATATTACCATTAGAGATGAGGAGAACAGATACTAAACTTTGATCCCAGCCCGATGGCCAGGGAGTGAAGAAAAGCGTAACGAGTAGCACTGGCTGCTCGGTCAATGAATGCCGAATGTTTCATTCTAAGGAAACGGCTAATATCATTAGCATTAGAGATGAGGAGAACAGATACTACACTTTGATTCTATCCTGATGGCCAGGGAGTGAAGAAAAGCGTAACGAGTAGCACTGGCTGCTCGGTCAATGAATGCCGAATGTTTCATTATAAGGAAACGGCTAATATTACCATTAGAGATGAGGAGAACAGATACTACACTTTGATTCTATCCTGATGGCCAGGGAGTGAAGAAAAGCGTAACGAGTAGCACTGGCTGCTCGGTCAATGAATGCCGAATGTTTCATTATAAGGAAACGGCTAATATTACCATTAGAGATGAGGAGAACAGATACTACACTTTGATTCTATCCTGATGGCCAGGGAGTGAAGAAAAGCGTAACGAGTAGCACTGGCTGCTCGGTCAATGAATGCCGAATGTTTCATTATAAGGAAACGGCTAATATTACCATTAGAGATGAGGAGAACAGATACTAAACTTTGATCCCAGCCCGATGGCCAGGGAGTGAAGAAAAGCGTAACGAGTAGCACTGGCTGCTCGGTCAATGAATGCCGAATGTTTCATTATAAGGAAACGGCTAATATTACCATTAGAGATGAGGAGAACAGATACTACACTTTGATTCTATCCTGATGGCCAGGGAGTGAAGAAAAGCGTAACGAGTAGCACTGGCTGCTCGGTCAATGAATGCCGAATGTTTCATTATAAGGAAACGGCTAATATTACCATTAGAGATGAGGAGAACAGATACTACACTTTGATTCTATCCTGATGGCCAGGGAGTGAAGAAAAGTGGAAACGAGTAGCACTGGCTGCTCGGTCAATGAATGCCGAATGTTTTCATTATAAGGAAACGGCTAATATTACATTAGCATTAGAGATGAGGAGAACAGATACTACACTTTGATTCTATCCTGATGGCCAGGGAGTGAAGAAAAGTGTAACGAGTAGCACTGGCTGCTCGGTCAATGAATGCCGAATGTTTTCATTATAAGGAAATGGCTAATATTACCATTAGCATTAGAGATGAGGAGAACAGATACTACACTTTGATCCTATCCTGATGGCCAGGGGAGTGAAGAAAAAGAACGTAACGAGTAGCACTGGCTGCTCGGTCAATGAATGCCGAATGTTTCATTATAAGGAAATGGCTAATATTACCATTAGAGATGAGGAGAACAGATACTACACTTTGATCCCTATCCTGATGGCCAGGGAGTGAAGAAAAGTGTAACGAGTAGCACTGGCTGCTCGGTCAATGAATGCCGAATGTTTCATTATAAAGGAAATGGCTAATATTACCATTAGAGATGAGGGAGAACAGATACTACACTTTGATTCTATCCTGATGGCCAGGGAGTGAAGAAAAGCGTAACGAGTAGCACTGGCTGCTCGGTCAATGAATGCCGAATGTTTCATTATAAGGAAATGGCTAATATTACCATTACCATTAGAGATGAGGAGAACAGATACTACACTTTTGATCCTATCCTGATGGCCAGGGAGTGAAGAAAAGCGTAACGAGTAGCACTGGCTGCTCGGTCAATGAATGCCGAATGTTTCATTATAAGGAAATGGCTAATATTACCATAGAGATGATGAGAACAGATACTACACTTTGATTCTATCCTGATGGCCAGGGAGTGAAGAAAAAAGCGTAACGAGTAGCACTGGCTGCTCGGTCAATGAATGCCGAATGTTTTCATTATAAGGAAACGGCTAATATTACCATTAGAGAGATGAGGAGAACAGATACTACACTTTGATTCTATCCTGATGGCCAGGGAGTGAAGAAAAGTGTAACGAGTAGCACTGGCTGCTCGGTCAATGAATGCCGAATGTTTCATTATAAGGAAACGGTTAATATTACCATTACCATTAGAGATGAGGAGAACAGATACTACACTTGGATCCCAGCCTGATGGCCAGGGAGTGAAGAAAAGCGTAACGAGTAGCACTGGCTGCTCGGTCAATGAATGCCGAATGTTTCATTATAAGGAAACGGCTAATATTACCATTAGCATTAGAGATGAGGAGAACAGATACTACACTTTGATCCTATCCCGATGGCCAGGGAGTGAAGAAAAGTGTAACGAGTAGCACTGGCTGCTCGGTCAATGAATGCCGAATGTTTTCATTATAAGGAAAACTAATATTACCATTAGCATTAGAGATGAGGAGAACAGATACTACACTTTGATTCTATCCTGATGGCCAGGGAGTGAAGAAAAAGTGTAACGAGTAGCACTGGCTGCGAGGTCAATGAATGCCGAATGTTTCATTATAAGGAAACGGCTAATATTACATTAGCATTAGAGATGAGGAGAACAGATACTACACTTTGATCCTATCCTGATGGCCAAGAGTGAAGAAAAGCGTAACGAGTAGCACTGGCTGCGAGGTCAATGAATGCCGAATGTTTTCATTATAAGGAAATGGCTAATATTACCATTAGAGATGAGGAGAACAGATACTACACTTTGATCCTATCCTGATGGCCAGGAGTGAAGAAACTTTGTAACTCGAGTAGCACTGGCTGCTCGGTCAATGAATGCCGAATGTTTCATTATAAGGAAACGGCTAATATTACCATTAGCATTAGAGATGAGGAGAACAGATACTACACTTTGATTCTATCCTGATGGCCAGGGAGTGAAGAAAAGCGTAACGAGTAGCACTGGCTGCTCGGTCAATGAATGCCGAATATTTTCATTTATAAGGAAATGGCTAATTATCATTACCATTAGAGATGAGGAGAACAGATACTACACTTTGATTCCATCCCGATGAATGGGAGTGAAGAAAATTGTAACTCGAGTAGCACTGGCTGCTCGGTCAATGAATGCCGAAAATTTTCATTATAAGGAAATGGCTAATATTACCATTAGAGATGAGGAGAACAGATACTACACTTTGATTCTATCCTGATGGCCAGGGAGTGAAGAAAAGCGTAACGAGTAGCACTGACTGCTCGGTCAATGAATGCCGAATGTTTCATTATAAGGAAACGGTTAATATTACCATTAGAGATGAGGAGAACAGATACCACACTTTGATCCCATCCCGATGGCCAGGGAGTGAAGAAAAGCGTAACGAGTAGCACTGGCTGCTCGGTCAATGAATGCCGAATGTTTTTCATTATAAGGAAATGGCTAATATTACCATTAGAGATGATGAGAACAGATACTACACTTTGATCCCAGCCCGATGACGGGGAGTGAAGAAGAAAAGTGTAACGAGTAGCACTGGCTGCTCGGTCAATGAATGCCGAATGTTTCATTATAAAGGAAACGGCTAATATTACCATTAGAGATGAGGAGAACAGATACTACACTTTGATTCCTATCCTGATGGCCAGGGAGTGAAGAAAAGTGTAACGAGTAGCACTGGCTGCTCGGTCAATGAATGCCGAATGTTTCATTATAAGGAAATGGCTAATATTACCATTACCATTAGAGATGAGGAGAACAGATACTACACTTTGATTCTATCCTGATGGCCAGGGAGTGAAGAAAAGTGTAACGAGTAGCACTGGCTGCTCGGTCAATGAATGCCGAATGTTTTTCATTATAAGGAAACGGCTAATATTACCATTAGCATTGAGAGATGAGGAGAACAGATACTACACTTTGATCCTATCCTGATGGCCAGGGAGTGAAGAAAAGCGTAACGAGTAGCACTGGCTGCTCGGTCAATGAATGCCGAATGTTTTCATTATATAAGGAAACGGCTAATATTACCATTAGAGATGAGGAGAACAGATACTACACTTTGATCCCATCCCGATGAACCAAGGAGTGAAGAAAAGTGTAACAGAGTACACTGATCTGCGAGGTCAATGAATAAGAAAAATGTTTTCATTATAAGGAAACGGCTAATATTATCATTAGCATTAGAGATGATGAGAACAGGCGCTACACTTTGATCCCATCCCGATGGCCAGGGTGAAGAAAATTGTAAACTCGAGTAGCACTGTCTGCGAGGTCAATGAATGCCAAATGTTTTCATATAAGGAAATGGCTAATATTACCATTAGCATTAGAGATGATGAGAACAGATACTACACTTTGATCCCATCCCGATGGCCAGGGAGTGAAGAAAAGCGTAACGAGTAGCACTGGCTGCTCGGTCAATGAATGCCGAATGTTTTTCATTATAAGGAAATGGCTAATATTACCATTAGCATTAGAGATGATGAGAACAGATACTACACTTTGATCTAGCCCGATGACCAGGGGTGAAGAAAAATGTAACTTGAGTAGCACTGGCTGCTCGGTCAATGAATGCCAAATGTTTCATTATAAGGAAACGGCTAATATTACCATTAGCATTAGAGATGAGGAGAACAGATACTACACTTTTGATTCTATCCTGATGACCAGGAGTGAAGAAAAGCGTAACTCGAGTAGACACTGGCTGCTCGGTCAATGAATGCCGAATGTTTCATTATAAGGAAATGGCTAATATTACCATTAGCAGAGATGAGGAGAACAGATACTACACTTTGATTCTAGCCCGATGGCCAGGGAGTGAAGAAAATTGTAACGAGTAGCACTGGCTGCTCGGTCAATGAATGCCGAATGTTTCATTATAAGGAAACGGCTAATATTACCATTAGCAGAGATGAGGAGAACAGATACTACACTTTGATCCCATCCCGATGGCCAGGGAGTGAAGAAAAGCGTAACGAGTACACTGGCTGCTCGGTCAATGAATGCCGAATGTTTTCATTATAAGGAAACGGCTAATATTACCATTAGCATTAGAGATGAGGAGAACAGATACTACACTTTGATTCCAGCCCGATGGCCAGGGAGTGAAGAAAAATTGTAACGAGTAGCACTGGCTGCGAGGTCAATGAATGCCGAATGTTTTCATATAAGGAAACGGCTAATATTATCATTAGCATTAGAGATGATGAGAACAGATACTACACTTTGATCAGCCCGATGACCAAGGATTGAAGAAAATTAGTAACGAGTAGAAAAGCACTTTGTTGTCTGCGAGGTCAATGAATGCCGAATGTTTCATTATGAAGGAAATGGCTAATATTATCATTAGCATTAGAGATGATGAGAACAGATACTACACTTTGATCCTAGCCCGATGACCAGGGAGTGAAGAAAAGTGTAACTCGAGTACACTGGCTGCTCGGTCAATGAATGTCAAATGTTTTCATTATAAGGAAACGGCTAATATTACCATTAGCATTGGAGATGAGGAGAACAGATACTACACTTTGATCCCAGCCCGATGGCCAGGGAGTGAAGAAAATTGTAACTCGAGTAGCACTGGCTGCTCGGTCAATGAATGCCAAATGTTTTTCATATAAGGAAACGGCTAATATTATCATTAGCATTAGAGATGATGAGAACAGATACTACACTTTGATCCCACCCGATGGCCAAGGAGTGAAGAAAATTGTAACTCGAGTAGCACTGGCTGCTCGGTCAATGAATGCCAAATGTTTTCATTATAAGGAAATGAATAATATTATCATTAGCATTAGAGATGATGAGAACAGATACTACACTTTGATCCCAGCCCGATGACCAAGGAGTGAAGAAAATTAAATTGAGTAGACCTGGCTGCGAGGTCAATGAATGCCAAATGTTTTGATATAAGGAAACGAATAATATTACCATTAGCATTAGAGATGATGAGAACAGATACTACACTTTGTTCCCAGCCCGATGACCAGGGGAGTGAAGAAAATTCGAGTAGACCTGGCTGCTCGGTCAGTGAATGCCAAATGATTTTCATATAAGGAAACGAATAATATTATCATTAGCATTAGAGATGATGAGAAAAGATACTACACTTTGATCCCACCCGATCGCCAGGGAGTGAAGAAAATTGTAACTAGACCTGGCTGCTCGCTTCAATGAATGCCAAATGATTTGAGATCAGGAAACGAATAATATTATCATTAGCATTAGAGATGATGAGAAAAGGCGCTACACTTTGATCGCCAGCCCGATCGCTAGGGAGTGAAGAAAATTGTAACTCTAGACCTGGCTGCTCGCTTAGTGAATGCCAAATGTTTTGATATAAGGAAACGAATAATATTATCATTAGCATTAGAGATGATGAGAAAAGATACTACACTTTGATCGCCACCCGATGACCAGGGAGTGAAGAAAATTGTCAGACCTGGCTGCTCGCTTAATGAATACCAAATGATTTCAGATAAGGAAACGAATAATATTATCATTAGCATTGGAGATGATGTAGAACAGATACTACACTTTGTTCCCAGCCCGATCGCCAGGGAGTCAAGAAAATTGTAACTCGAGACACTGGCTGCTCGGTTAATGAATGCCAAATGATTTGAGATAAGGAAATGAATAATATTATCATTAGCATTAGAGATGAGTAGAACAGATACTACACTTTGATCCCAGCCCGATGACCTAGGGATTGAAGAAAATTAAATTGTCTAGACACTGGCTGCTCGGTCAATGAATGCCAAATGTTTTTGAGATAAGGAAATGAATAATATTATCATTAGCATTGGAGATGATGAGAACAGGCGCTACACTTTGTTCGCCACCCGATCGCTAGGGAGTCAATTAAATTAACTAGACCTGGCTGCTCGCTTAGTGAATGCCAAATGATTTGAGATCAGGAAACGAATAATATTATCATTAGCATTGGAGATGAGAGAAAAGGCGCTACACTTTGATCGCCACCCGATCGCCAGGGGAGTCAATTAAATTGTCTAGACCTGGCTGCGAGGTCAGTGAATGCCAAATGTTTTGAGATCAGGAAACGAATAATATTATCATTAGCATTGGAGATGAGTAGAAAAGGCGCTACACTTTGATCGCCACCCGATCGCCAGGGAGTCAATTAAATTGTCTCGAGACCTGGCTGCTCGCTTAGGTGAATGCCAAATGATTTGAGATAAGGAAACGAATAATATTATCATTAGCATTGGAGATGAGTAGAAAAGATACTACACTTTGTTCGCCGACCCGATCGCTAGGAAGAAAAGTCAATTAAATTGTCTGACCTGGAATGCAAATATTTTCTTAGTGAATGCCATTACCATGATTTGAGATGATGAAACAGAATAATTTTATCATTAGCATTGGAGAAGAGAGAAAAGGCTGAAGACTTTGTTCGCCACCCGATCGCTAGGGGAGTCAATTAAATTGTCTAGACCTGGCTGCTCGCTCAAGTGAATGCCAAATGATTTGAGATCAGGAAACGAATAATATTATCATTAGCATTGGAGATGATGAGAAAAGGCGCTACACTTTGTTCGCCACCTGATCGCTAGGGAGTCAATTAAATTGTCTAGACCTGGCTGCTCGCTTAGTGAATGCCACATGATTTGAGATCAGGAAACGAATAATATTATCATTAGCATTGAGATGATGAGAACAGAGGCGCTACACTTTGTTCGCCACCCGATCGCTAGGGAGTCAATTAAATTGTCTAGACCTGGCTGCTCGCTTAGTGAATGCCACATGATTTTGAGATCAGGAAACGAATAATATTATCATTAGCATTGGAGATGATGAGAAAAGGCGCTACACTTTGTTCGCCACCCGATCGCTAGGGGAGTCAATTAAATTGTCTAGACCTGGCTGCTCGGTTAGTGAATGCCAAATGATTTGAGATAAGGAAACGAATAATATTATCATTAGCATTGGAGAAGAGAGAAAAGGCGCTACACTTTGTTCGCCACCCGATGACCAAGGGAGTCAATTAAATTGTCTAGACCTGGCTGCTCGCTTAGTGAATGCCAAATGATTTGAGATAAGGAAACGAATAATATTATCATTAGCATAGAGATGAGAGAGAAAAGGCGCTACACTTTGTTCGCCACCCGATGACCAAGGAGTGAAATTAAATTGTCTAGACCTGGCTGCTCGCTTAGTGAATGCCAAATGATTTGAGATCAGGAAACGAATAATATTATCATTAGCATTGGAGATGAGTAGAAAAGGCGCTACACTTTGTTCGCCACCCGATCGCTAGGGAGTCAATTAAATTGTCTAGACCTGGCTGCTCGCTTAGTGAATGCCACATGATTTGAGATCAGGAAACGAATAATATTATCATTAGCATTGGAGATGATGAGAAAAGGCGCTACACTTTGTTCGCCACCCGATCGCTAGGGAGTCAATTAAATTGTCTAGACCTGGCTGCTCGCTTAGTGAATGCCAAATGATTTGAGATCAGGAAACGAATAATATTATCATTAGCATTGGAGATGAGAGAAAAGGCGCTACACTTTGTTCGCCACCCGATCGCTAGGGAGTCAATTAAATTGTCTAGACCTGGCTGCTCGCTTAGTGAATGCCACATGATTTGAGATCAGGAAACGAATAATATTATCATTAGCATTAGAGATGATGAGAAAAGGCGCTACACTTTGTTCGCCACCCGATCGCTAGGGAGTCAATTAAATTGTCTAGACCTGGCTGCTCGCTTAGTGAATGCCACATGATTTGAGATCAGGAAACGAATAATATTATCATTAGCATTGGAGAAGAGTAGAAAAGGCGCTACACTTTGTTCGCCACCCGATCGCTAGGGAGTCAATTAAATTGTCTAGACCTGGCTGCTCGCTTAGTGAATGCCACATGATTTGAGATCAGGAAACGAATAATATTATCATTAGCATTGGAGATGAGTACAAAAGGCGCTACACTTTGTTCGCCACCCGATCGCTAGGGAGTCAATTAAATTGTCTAGACCTGGCTGCTCGCTTAGTGAATGCCACATGATTTGAGATCAGGAAACGAATAATATTATCATTAGCATTGGAGATGAGTAGAAAAGGCGCTACACTTTGTTCGCCACCCGATCGCTAGGGAGTCAATTAAATTGTCTAGACCTGGCTGCTCGCTTAGTGAATGCCACATGATTTGAGATCAGGAAACGAATAATATTATCATTAGCATTGGAGATGAGAGAAAAGGCGCTACACTTTGTTCGCCACCCGATCGCTAGGGAGTCAATTAAATTGTAAGACCTGGCTGCTCGCTTAGTGAATGCCACATGATTTGAGAAAGGAAACGAATAATATTATCATTAGCATTGGAGATGAGTACAAAAAGGCGCTACACTTTGTTCGCCACCCGATCGCTAGGGAGTCAATTAAATTGTCGAGACCTGGCTGCTCGCTTAGTGAATGCCACATGATTTGAGATCAGGAAACGAATAATATTATCATTAGCATTGGAGATGAGAGAAAAGGCGCTACACTTTGTTCGCCACCCGATCGCGATGGGAGTCAATTAAATTGTCTAGACCTGGCTGCTCGCTTAGTGAATGCCACATGATTTGAGATCAGGAAACGAATAATATTATCATTAGCATTGGAGAAGAGTAGAAAAGGCGCTACACTTTGTTCGCCACCCGATCGCTAGGGGAGTCAATTAAATTGTCTCATTAGACCTGGCTGCGAGGCTTAGTGAATGCCAAATGATTTGATATCAGGAAACGAATAATATTATCATTAGCATTGGAGATGAGTAGAAAAGGCGCTACACTTTGTTCGCCACCCGATCGCTAGGGAGTCAATTAAATTGTCTGAGACCTGGCTGCTCGCTTAGTGAATGCCAAATGATTTGAGATCAGGAAACGAATAATATTATCATTAGCATTGGAGATGAGTAGAAAAGGCGCTACACTTTGTTCGCCACCCGATCGCCAGGGAGTCAATTAAATTGTCTAGACCTGGCTGCTCGCTTAGTGAATGCCACATGATTTGAGATCAGGAAACGAATAATATTATCATTAGCATTGGAGATGAGTAGAAAAGGCGCTACACTTTGTTCGCCACCCGATCGCCAGGGAGTCAATTAAATTGTCTAGACCTGGCTGCTCGCTTAGTGAATGCCACATGATTTGAGATCAGGAAACGAATAATATTATCATTAGCATTGGAGATGAGTGAGAAAGGCGCTACACTTTGTTCGCCACCCGATCGCAGGGAGTGAAATTAAATTGTCTAGACCTGGCTGCTCGCTTAGTGAATGCCAAATGATTTGAGATAAGGAAACGAATAATATTATCATTAGCATTGGAGAAGAGTAGAAAAGGCGCTACACTTTGTTCGCCACCCGATCGCTACCTGGGGAGTCAATTAAATTGTCTGAGACCTGGCTGCTCGCTTAGTGAATGCCAAATGATTTTGAGATCAGGAAACGAATAATATTATCATTAGCATTGGAGATGATGAGAAAAGGCGCTACACTTTGTTCGCCACCCGATCGCTAGGGAGTCAATTAAATTGTCTAGACCTGGCTGCTCGCTTAGTGAATGCCAAATGATTTGAGATCAGGAAACGAATAATATTATCATTAGCATTGGAGATGAGTGAGAAAAGGCGCTACACTTTGTTCGCCACCCGATCGCTAGGAGTCAATTAAATTGTCTAGACCTGGCTGCTCGCTTAGTGAATGCCACATGATTTGAGATCAGGAAACGAATAATATTATCATTAGCATTGGAGATGAGTAGAAAAGGCGCTACACTTTGTTCGCCACCCGATCGCCAAGGAGTCAATTAAATTGTCTAGACCTGGCTGCTCGCTTAGTGAATGCCAAATGATTTGAGATCAGGAAACGAATAATATTATCATTAGCATTGGAGATGAGTAGAAAAGGCGCTACACTTTGTTCGCCACCCGATCGCTAAGGAGTCAATTAAATTGTCTCGAGACCTGGCTGCTCGCTTAGTGAATGCCACATGATTTGAGATCAGGAAACGAATAATATTATCATTAGCATTGGAGATGAGTAGAAAAGGCGCTACACTTTGTTCGCCACCCGATCGCTAGGGGAGTCAATTAAATTGTCTAGACCTGGCTGCTCGCTTAGTGAATGCCACATGATTTGAGATCAGGAAACGAATAATATTATCATTAGCATTGGAGATGAGTAGAAAAGGCGCTACACTTTGTTCGCCACCCGATCGCAAGGGAGTCAATTAAATTGTCTAGACCTGGCTGCTCGCTTAGTGAATGCCACATGATTTGAGATCAGGAAACGAATAATATTATCATTAGCATTGGAGATGATAGAAAAGGCGATACACACTTTGTTCGCCACCCGATCGCTAGGGAGTCAATTAAATTGTCTAGACCTGGCTGCTCGGTTAGTGAATGCCAAATGATTTGAGATCAGGAAACGAATAATATTATCATTAGCATTGGAGATGAGTAGAGAAAGGCGCTACACTTTGTTCGCCACCCGATCGACCAGGGAGTCAATTAAATTGTCTAGACCTGGCTGCTCGCTCAGTGAATGCCAAATGATTTGAGATCAGGAAACGAATAATATTATCATTAGCATTGGAGATGATGAGAAAAGGCGCTACACTTTGTTCGCCACCCGATCGCTAGGGAGTCAATTAAATTGTCAGACCTGGCTGCTCGCTTAGTGAATGCCACATGATTTGAGATCAGGAAACGAATAATATTATCATTAGCATTGGAGATGAGTAGAAAAGGCGCTACACTTTGTTCGCCACCCGATCGCCAGGGAGTCAATTAAATTGTCTAGACCTGGCTGCTCGCTTAGTGAATGCCACATGATTTGAGATCAGGAAACGAATAATATTATCATTAGCATTGGAGATGATGAGAAAGGCGCTACACTTTGTTCGCCACCCGATCGCTAGGGAGTCAATTAAATTGTCTAGACCTGGCTGCTCGCTTAGTGAATGCCACATGATTTGAGATCAGGAAACGAATAATATTATCATTAGCATTGGAGAAGAGTAGAACAGGCGCTACACTTTGTTCGCCACCCGATCGCCAAGGAGTCAATTAAATTGTCTAGACCTGGCTGCTCGCTTAGTGAATGCCAAATGATTTGAGATCAGGAAACGAATAATATTATCATTAGCATTGGAGATGAGGAGAAAAGGCGCTACACTTTGTTCGCCACCCGATCGCAAGGGGAGTCAATTAAATTGTCTAGACCTGGCTGCTCGCTTAGTGAATGCCAAATGATTTGAGATCAGGAAACGAATAATATTATCATTAGCATTAGAGATGATGAGAAAGGCGCTACACTTTGTTCGCCACCCGATCGCTAGGGAGTCAATTAAATTGTCTAGACCTGGCTGCTCGCTTAGTGAATGCCAAATGATTTGAGATCAGGAAACGAATAATATTATCATTAGCATTGGAGATGATGAGAAAAGGCGCCACACTTTGATCGCCACCCGATCGCATTGGAGGAGTCAATTAAATTGTCTAGACCTGGCTGCTCGCTTAGTGAATGCCACATGATTTGAGATCAGGAAACGAATAATATTATCATTAGCATTGGAGATGAGAGAAAAGGCGCTACACTTTGTTCGCCACCCGATCGCTAGGGAGTCAATTAAATTGTCGAGACCTGGCTGCTCGCTTAATGAATGCCAAATGATTTGAGATCAGGAAACGAATAATATTATCATTAGCATTGGAGATGAGTAGAAAAGGCGCTACACTTTGTTCGCCACCCGATCGCCAGGGAGTCAATTAAATTGTCTAGACCTGGCTGCTCGCTTAGTGAATGCCAAATGATTTGAGATAAGGAAACGAATAATATTATCATTAGCATTGGAGATGAGGAGAACAGGCGCTACATTTTGTTCCTGGCAGCCCGATGAACCAAGGAGTCAGGAAAGAATAAATTATCTCTAGAAAACCTGGCTGCTCGAGGTTAATTGAATGCCAAATGATTTGAGATCAGGAAACGAATAATATTATCATTAGCATTGGAGATGATGAGAACAGGCGCTACACTTTGTTCGCCACCCGATCGCCAGGGAGTCAATTAAATTGTCTAGACCTGGCTGCTCGCTTAGTGAATGCCAAATGATTTGAGATCAGGAAACGAATAATATTATCATTAGCATTGGAGATGAGAGAAAAGGCGCTACACTTTGTTCGCCACCCGATCGCTAGGATTTGAAGAAAATTAAATTGTCATCGAGACCTGGCTGCTCGGTCAGTGAATGCCAAATGTTTTGAGATCAGGAAACGAATAATATTATCATTAGCATTGGAGATGATGAGAAAAGGCGCTACACTTTGTTCGCCACCCGATCGCCAAGGAGTCAAAAAATGTAACTCTAGACCTGGCTGCTCGGTTAGTGAATGCCAAATGATTTGAGATCAGGAAACGAATAATATTATCATTAGCATTGAGATGATGAAAACAGCGCTACACTTTGTTCGCCAGCCCGATGACCAGGAGGGAAGTCAATTAAATTGAGTAGACCTGGCTGCTCGCTCAGTGAATGCCAAATATTAGTGAATTTTTGAGATAAGGAAACGAATAATATTATCATTAGCATTGGAGATGATGAGAAAAGGCGCTACACTTTGTTCGCCACCCGATCGCAAGGAGTCAATTAAATTGTAACTCGAGACCTGGCTGCTCGGTTAGTGAATGCCAAATGTTTTGAGATCAGGAAACGAATAATATTATCATTAGCATTGGAGATGATGAGAAAAGGCGCTACACTTTGATCCCACCCGATGACCAAGGGAGTCAATTAAATTGTCGAGACCTGGCTGCTCGCTTCAAGTGAATGCCAAATGATTTGAGATCAGGAAACGAATAATATTATCATTAGCATTAGAGATGATGAGAAAAGGCGCTACACTTTGATCGCCACCCGATGACCAGGGAGTGAAGAAAATTGTAACTGAGACCTGGCTGCTCGGTCAATGAATGCCAAATGATTTGAGATAAGGAAACGAATAATATTATCATTAGCATTGGAGATGATGAGAACAGATACTACACTTTGATCGCCACCCGATGACCAAGGGGGAGTGAATTAAATTGTCTAGACCTGGCTGCTCGCTTAGTGAATGCCAAATGTTTTGAGATCAGGAAACGAATAATATTATCATTAGCATTAGAGATGATGAGAACAGATACTACACTTTGATCCCAGCCCGATGACCAAGGAGTGAAGAATTAAACTCGAGTCAGACACTGGCTGCTCGAGGTCAATGAATGCCAAATGATTTGAGATAAGGAAACGAATAATATTATCATTAGCATTAGAGATGATGAGAAAAGGCGCTACACTTTGATCCCAGCCCGATCGCCAGGGAGTGAAGAAAATTGTAACTGCTCGAGTGAATGCCACATGATTTGAGAGGTCGAATGAATGCCAAATGTTTTGATAAAAGGCGAAATGGCTAATATTAAATAGACCATTAGCATTAGAGATGATGAGAACAGATACGAACAATATTTGATCCCAGCCCGATGAAAAGGACACTTTGTTGAAGAAAAGTCAATTAAATTGTAGACCTGTCTGCGAGGTCAATGAATGCCAAATGATTTGAGATAAGGAAACGAATAATATTATCATTAGCATTGGAGAGATGATGAGAAAGGCGCTACACTTTGTTCGCCACCCGATGACCAAGGAGTCAATTAAATTGTCTAGACCTGGCTGCTCGCTTCAAGTGAATGCCAAATGTTTTGAGATCAGGAAACGAATAATATTATCATTAGCATTAGAGATGAGTAGAAAAGATACACTTTGTTCGCCACCCGATGACCAAGGAGTCAATTAAATTAACTCAGACCTGGCTGCTCGCTCAATGAATGCCAAATGTTTTGAGATAAGGAAACGAATAATATTATCATTAGCATTGGAGAAGAGAAAAGATACTACACTTTGTTCCCACCCGATCGCTAGGGAGAAATTAAATTGTAACTCGAGACCTGGCTGCGAGGTTAATGAATGCCAAATGATTTGAGATAAGGAAACGAATAATATTATCATTAGCATTAGAGATGATGAGAACAGGCGCTACACTTTGATCCCAGCCCGATGACCAAGGAGTGAAGAAAATTGTAACTCGAGACACTGGCTGCGAGGTCAATGAATGCCAAATGTTTTGAGATAAGGAAATGGCTAATATTATCATTAGCATTAGAGATGATGAGAACAGATACTACACTTTGATCCCACCCGATGACCAAGGAGTGAAGAAAAATTGTCTAGACCTGGCTGCGAGGTCAATGAATGCCAAATGTTTTGAGATAAGGAAACGAATAATATTATCATTAGCATTGGAGATGATGAGAAAAGATACTACACTTTGTTCGCCACCCGATCGCTAGGGGAAGAAAATTAAATTGTCTAGACCTGGCTGCTCGAGGTTAGTGAATGCCAAATGTTTTGAGATCAGGAAACGA
The DNA here is from genome assembly GCA_903632075.3 of Acanthosepion pharaonis. Classification (NCBI taxonomy): domain Eukaryota; kingdom Metazoa; phylum Mollusca; class Cephalopoda; order Sepiida; family Sepiidae; genus Acanthosepion; species Acanthosepion pharaonis. Next base: position 794,750 of record CAHIKZ030000268.1, read on the forward strand.
ATAATATTATCATTAGCATTGGAGATGAGTAGAAAAGCGCTACACTTTGATCCCAGCCCGATGACCAAGGAGTGAAGAAAAATTGTCGAGTAGACCTGGCTGCTAGGTCAATGAATGCCAAATGTTTTGAGATAAGGAAATGAATAATATTATCATTAGCATTAGAGATGATGAGAACAGGCGCTACACTTTGATCCCCACCCGATGACTAGGGAGTGAAGAAAATTGTCGAGACCTGGCTGAGAGCTCAATGAATGCCAAATGTTTTGATATCAGGAAATGGAATAATATTATCATTAGCATTAGAGATGATGAGAACAGGCGCTACACTTTGATCCCAGCCCGATGACCAAGGAGTGAAGAAAATGTAACTCGAGTACCTGGCTGCGAGGTCAATGAATGCCAAATGATTTTGATATAAGGAAACGAATAATATTATCATTAGCATTAGAGATGATGAGAACAGATACTACACTTTGATCCCAGCCCGATGACCAAGGGAGTGAAGAAAATTGTAACTCGAGTAGCACTGGCTGCGAGGTCAATGAATGCCAAATGTTTTGAGATAAGGAAATGAATAATATTATCATTAGCATTAGAGATGAGAGAGAAAACAGATACTACACTTTGATCCCAGCCCGATGACCAAGGAGTGAAGAAAATGTAACTAGAGTAGCACTGTCTGCGAGGTCAATGAATGCCAAATGTTTTCATATAAGGAAATGAATAATATTATCATTAGCATTAGAGATGATGAGAACAGATACTACACTTTGTTCGCCAGCCCGATGACCAAGGAGTGAAGAAAATTGTAACTCGAGAGTAGAAAACTGTCTGCGAGGTCAATGAATGCCAAATGATTTGAGATCAGGAAACGAATAATATTATCATTAGCATTAGAGATGATGAGAAAAGGCGCTACACTTTGATCCCAGCCCGATGACCAAGGAGTGAATTAAATTGTAACTCAGACCTGGCTGCGAGGTCAGTGAATGCCAAATGTTTTGATATAAGGAAACGAATAATATTATCATTAGCATTAGAGATGATGAGAAAAGGCGCTACACTTTGTTCGCCCGATGACCGCTAGGGGAGTGAAGAAAATTAACTAGACCTGTCTGCGAGCTTAATGAATGCCAAATGTTTTGAGATATAAGGAAATGAATAATATTATCATTAGCATTAGAGATGATGAGAACAGATACACTTTGTTCCCACCCGATGACCAAGGAGTCAATTAAATTGTAACTCGAGACCTGTCTGAGAGGTCAATGAATGCCAAATGTTTTCATATAAGGAAATGGAATAATATTATCATTAGCATTAGAGATGATGAGAACAGATACTACATGATTTTGATCCCAGCCCGATGACCAAGGATTGAAGAAAAATTAACTCGAGACCTGTCTGCGAGGTCAATGAATGCCAAATGTTTTGAGATATAAGGAAACGAATAATATTATCATTAGCATTGGAGATGATGAGAACAGGCGCTACACTTTGATCCCAGCCCGATGACCAAGGAGTGAAGAAAATTAACTCGAGTAGCACTTTCTGCGAGGTCAATGAATGCCAAATGTTTTCATATAAGGAAATGGCTAATATTATCATTAGCATTAGAGATGATGAGAACAGATACTACACTTTGATCCCAGCCCGATGACCAAGGAGTGAAGAAAATTGTAACTCAGTACACTGGCTGCGAGGTCAATGAATGCCAAATGTTTTCATATAAGGAAATGGCTAATATTATCATTAGCATTAGAGATGATGAGAACAGGCGATCGCTACACTTTGATCCCAGCCCGATGACCAAGGAGTGAAGAAAATTGTAACTCGAGTACACTGTCTGCGAGGTCAATGAATGCCAAATGTTTTGATATAAGGAAACGAATAATATTATCATTAGCATTAGAGATGATGAGAAAAGATACTACACTTTGATCCCACCCGATGACCAGGGAGTCAAGAAAATGTAACTCGAGTACACTGTCTGCTCGAGGTCAATGAATGCCAAATGTTTTGATATAAGGAAACGAATAATATTATCATTAGCATTAGAGATGATGAGAACAGATACTACACTTTGATCCCAGCCCGATGACCAAGGAGATGAAGAAAATTGTAACTCGAGTAGCACTGTCTGCGAGGTCAATGAATGCCAAATGATTTTCATATAAGGAAATGAATAATATTATCATTAGCATTAGAGATGATGAGAACAGATACTACACTTTGATCCGCCACCCGATGACCAAGGAGTGAATTAAATTGTCTAGACCTGGCTGCTCGAGGTCAATGAATGCCAAATGTTTTGATATAAGGAAACGAATAATATTATCATTAGCATTAGAGATGATGAGAACAGATACTACACTTTGATCCCAGCCCGATGACCAAGGAGTGAAGAAAATTGTAACTCAGAGTAGCACTGCTGCGAGGTCAATGAATGCCAAATGTTTTGAGATAAGGAAATGAATAATATTATCATTAGCATTAGAGATGATGAGAACAGATACTACACTTTGATCCCAGCCCCGATGACCAAGGAGTCAAGAAAATTGTAACTCGAGTACCTGTCTGCGAGCTCAATGAATGCCAAATGTTTTGATATAAGGAAACGAATAATATTATCATTAGCATTAGAGATGATGAGAACAGATACTACACTTTGATCCCAGCCCGATGACCAAGGAGTGAAGAAAAATTGTAACTCGAGTAGCACTGGCTGCGAGGTCAATGAATGCCAAAAATGTTTTCAGATAAGGAAACGAATAATATTACCATTAGCATTAGAGATGATGAGAACAGGCGCTACACTTTGATCCCAGCCCGATGACCAAGCTTGAAGAGTCAATTAAATTGAGTAGCACTGGCTGCGAGGTCAATGAATGCCAAATGTTTTGATATAAGGAAATGGAATAATATTATCATTAGCATTAGAGATGATGAGAACAGGCGCTACACTTTGATCCCACCCGATGACCAAGGAGTGAAGAAAATTGTAACTCGAGTAGCACTGTCTGCGAGGTCAATGAATGCCAAATGTTTTGATATAAGGAAATGGCTAATATTATCATTAGCATTAGAGATGATGAGAACAGATACTACACTTTGATCCCAGCCCGATGACCAAGGAGTGAAGAAAATTGTAACTCGAGTAGCACTGTCTGCGAGGTCAATGAATGCCAAATGTTTTGATATAGGAAACGGCTAATATTATCATTAGCATTAGAGATGATGAGAACAGATACTACACTTTGATCCCAGCCCGATGACCAAGGAGTGAAGAAAATGTGTCGAGTAGCACTGGCTGAGAGGTTAATGAATGCCAAATGTTTTGATATAAGGAAATGGCTAATATTATCATTAGCATTAGAGATGATGAGAACAGATACTACACTTTGATCCCAGCCCGATGACCAAGGATTGAAGAAAAGTGTAACATTCGAGTAGCACTGTCTGATCGAGGTCAATGAATGCCAAATGTTTTCATATAAGGAAATGGAAACGAATATTATCATTAGCATTAGAGATGATGAGAACAGATACTACACTTTGATCCCAGCCCGATGACCAAGGAGTGAAGAAAAGTGTAACTCGAGACCTGGCTGCGAGGTTAATGAATGCCAAATGTTTTCATATAAGGAAATGAATAATATTATCATTAGCATTAGAGAGATGATGAGAACAGATACTACACTTTGATCCCAGCCCGATGACCAAGGATTTGAAGAAAAGAATAATATTGTAACTCGAGTAGCACTGTCTGCGAGGTCAATGAATGCCAAATGTTTTCATATAGGAAATGAATAATATTATCATTAGCATTAGAGATGATGAGAACAGGCGCTACACTTTGATCCCAGCCCGATGACCAAGGATTGAAGAAAAGTGTAACTTGAGTAGACACTGTCTGAGAGGTCAATGAATGCCAAATGTTTTCATATAAGGAAATGAATAATATTATCATTAGCATTAGAGATGATGAGAACAGGCGCTACACTTTGATCCCAGCCCGATGACCAAGGAGTGAAGAAAATTGTAACTCGAGTACCACTGTCTGCGAGGTCAATGAATGCCAAATGTTTTGAGATAAGGAAATGGCTAATATTATCATTAGCATTAGAGATGATGAGAACAGATACTACACTTTGATCCCAGCCCGATGACCAAGGAGTGAAGAAAATTGTAACTCGAGTAGCACTGTCTGCGAGGTCAATGAATGCCAAATGTTTTGAGATAAGGAAATGAATAATATTATCATTAGCATTAGAGATGATGAGAACAGATACTACACTTTGATCCCAGCCCGATGACCAAGGAGTGAAGAAAATTGTAACTCGAGTACACTGTCTGCGAGGTCAATGAATGCCAAATGTTTTGATATAAGGAAACGAATAATATTATCATTAGCATTAGAGATGATGAGAACAGATACTACACTTTGATCCCAGCCCGATGACCAAGGAGTGAAGAAAATTGTAACTAGAGTAGCACTGTCTGCGAGGTCAATGAATGCCAAATGTTTTCATATAAGGAAATGGCTAATATTATCATTAGCATTAGAGATGATGAGAACAGATACTACACTTTGATCCCAGCCCGATGACCAAGGAGTGAAGAAAAGTGTAACTGGAGAAGAGAGTAGCACTGTCTGCGAGGTCAATGAATGCCAAATGTTTTCATATAAGGAAACGAATAATATTATCATTAGCATTAGAGATGATGAGAACAGATACTACACTTTGATCCCAGCCCGATGACCAAGGAGTGAAGAAAAGTGTAACTCGAGTAGCACTGTCTGCGAGGTCAATGAATGAATGCCAAATGTTTTGATATAAGGAAATGGCTAATATTATCATTAGCATTAGAGATGATGAGAACAGGCGCTACACTTTGATCCCAGCCCGATGACCAAGGAGTGAAGAAAAGTGTAACTCGAGTAGCACTGTCTGCGAGGTCAATGAATGCCAAATGTTTTGAGATAAGGAAATGAATAATATTATCATTAGCATTAGAGATGATGAGAACAGATACTACACTTTGATCCCAGCCCGATGACCAAGGATTGAAGAAAATTGTAACTCGAGTAGCACTGTCTGCGAGGTCAATGAATGCCAAATGTTTTGATATAAGGAAATGGAATAATATTATCATTAGCATTAGAGATGATGAGAACAGATACTACACTTTGATCCCAGCCCGATGACCAAGGAGTGAAGAAAAATGTAACTCGAGTAGCACTGTCTGCGAGGTCAATGAATGCCAAATGTTTTGATATAAGGAAATGGCTAATATTATCATTAGCATTAGAGATGATGAGAACAGATACTACACTTTGATCCCAGCCCGATGACCAAGGAGTGAAGAAAATTGTAACTAGACCTGGCTGCGAGGTCAATGAATGCCAAATGAATTTTGATATAAGGAAATGAATAATATTATCATTAGCATTAGAGATGATGAGAACAGATACTACACTTTGATCCCAGCCCGATGACCAAGGAGTGAAGAAAATGTAACTCGAGACCTGGCTGCGAGGTCAATGAATGCCAAATGTTTTGATATAAGGAAACGAATAATATTATCATTAGCATTAGAGATGATGAGAACAGATACTACACTTTGATCCCAGCCCGATGACCAAGGAGTGAAGAAAAATTGTAACTCGAGACCACTGTCTGCGAGGTCAATGAATGCCAAATGATTTTCATATAAGGAAATGGCTAATATTATCATTAGCATTAGAGATGATGAGAAAAGCGCTACACTTTGATCCCAGCCCGATGACCAAGGATTGAAGAAAATTAAACTCGAGTACCACTGTCTGCGAGGTCAATGAATGCCAAATGTTTTGAGATAAGGAAATGGAATAATATTATCATTAGCATTAGAGATGATGAGAACAGATACTACACTTTGATCCCAGCCCGATGACCAAGGATTGAAGAAAAGTGTAACTCGAGTAGCACTGTCTGCGAGGTCAATGAATGCCAAATGTTTTCATATAAGGAAATGGCTAATATTATCATTAGCATTAGAGATGATGAGAACAGATACTACACTTTGATCCCAGCCCGATGACCAAGGAGTGAAGAAAAGTGTAACTCGAGTAGCACTGTCTGCGAGGTCAATGAATGCCAAATGTTTTCATATAAGGAAATGGCTAATATTATCATTAGCATTAGAGATGATGAGAACAGATACTACACTTTGATCCCAGCCCGATGACCAAGGATTGAAGAAAAGTGTAACTCGAGTAGCACTGTCTGCGAGGTCAATGAATGCCAAATGTTTTCATATAAGGAAATGCCACATGATTTGAGATAATATTATATTCATTAGCATTAGAGATGATGAGAACAGATACTACACTTTGATCCCAGCCCGATGACCAAGGAGTGAAGAAAAGTGTAACTAGACACTGTCTGCGAGGTCAATGAATGCCAAATGTTTTCATATAAGGAAATGGCTAATATTATCATTAGCATTAGAGATGATGAGAACAGATACTACACTTTGATCCCAGCCCGATGACCAAGGATTGAAGAAAAGTGTAACTCGAGTAGCACTGTCTGCGAGGTCAATGAATGCCAAATGTTTTCATATAAGGAAATGGCTAATATTATCATTAGCATTAGAGATGATGAGAACAGATACTACACTTTGATCCCAGCCCGATGACCAGGAGTGAAGAAAAGTGTAACTCGAGTACCACTGGTCTGCGAGGTCAATGAATGCCAAATGTTTTCATATAAGGAAATGGCTAATATTATCATTAGCATTAGAGATGATGAGAACAGATACTACACTTTGATCCCAGCCCGATGACCAAGGAGGAAGAAAATGTAAATTGAGTAGCACTGTCTGCGAGGTCAATGAATGCCAAATGTTTTCATATAAGGAAATGGCTAATATTATCATTAGCATTAGAGATGATGAGAACAGATACTACACTTTGATCCCAGCCCGATGACCAAGGAGTGAAGAAAAGTGTAACTCGAGTAGCACTGTCTGCGAGGTCAATGAATGCCAAATGTTTTCATATAAGGAAATGAATAATATTATCATTAGCATTAGAGATGATGAGAACAGATACTACACTTTGATCCCAGCCTGATGACCAAGGAGTGAAGAAAAATTGTAACTCGAGTAACACTGTCTGCGAGGTCAATGAATGCCAAATGTTTTCATATAAGGAAATGGCTAATATTATCATTAGCATTAGAGATGATGAGAACAGATACTACACTTTGATCCCAGCCCGATCGCCAGGGAGTGAAGAAAAGTGTAGACCTGGAGTCGCTTACTGTCTGCGAGATTTGAGATGAAACGAAAATATTATTTAGCATAGAGAAATAGAAAAATATTACCATTAGCATTAGAGATGATGAGAACAGATACTACACTTTGATCCCAGATTTGAGATGACCAAGGATTATGATTAGAAGAAGTGTAACTCGAGTAGCACTGTCTGCGAGGTCAATGAATGTCAAATGTTTTTCATATAAGGAAATGGCTAATATTATCATTAGCATTAGAGATGAGAACATTAGCTACACTTTGATGAGAACAGAAACTAAACTGTTAGATCCCTGCTCAATGATGAACCAAATGTTTTGAGATAAGAAACGAATAATATTATCATTAGCATTAGAGATGATGAGAACAGGCGCTACACTTTGATCCCAGCCTGATGAATAAATTGTCAAGCACTGGCTGCGAGCTCAATGAATGAAATATAAGGAAAATGGAATAATATTATCATTAGCATTAGAGATGATGAGAACAGATACTACACTTTGATCCCAGCCCGATGACCAAGGAGTGAAGAAAATGTAACTCGAGTAGCACTGTCTGCGAGGTCAATGAATGCCAAATGTTTTGATATAAGGAAATGGCTAATATTATCATTAGCATTAGAGATGATGAGAACAGATACTACACTTTGATCCCAGCCCGATGACCAAGGAGTGAAGAAAAGTGTAACTCGAGTAGCACTGTCTGCGACATGTCAATGAAAACGAAAATATTATTTCATTGGAGATGAGGAAATGGCTAACTTTATTACCCGATTAGGATTAGAGATGATGAGAACAGATACTACACTTTGATCCCAGCCCGATGACCAAGCATTGAGATGAAGAAAAGGCGCTACACTTTGTTCGCCACCCGATGTCAAGGAGTCAAGAAAGGTCAATGAATGCCGCTTAGTGAATGCCAAATGATTTGATATAAGGAAATGGCTAATATTATCATTAGCATTAGAGATGATGAGAACAGATACTACACTTTGATCCCAGCCCGATGACCAAGGAGTGAAGAAAAGTGTAACTCGAGTAGGCACTGGAGCTCGCACTGTCTGCCACATGTCAATGAATGGCTAAATTATCATTAGCATTGATTTGGAGATGAGAAACAGGCTAATATTACCCGATTAGCATTAGAGATGATGAGAACAGATGAACTACATGATTTGATCAGGAAAGAATAATATTATCATTAGCAAGGAGATGAAGAAAAGGCGCTAACTTTGTAGCACCCGATGCGAGGTCAATGAATGCCAAATGGTTTTTAGTGAATATGATTTGAGAAATGGCTAATATTATCATTAGCATTAGAGATGATGAGAACAGATACTACACTTTGATCCCAGCCCGATGACCAGGGAGTGAATTAAAAGTGTAACTCGAGTGAATGCCACATGATTTGAGAGGTCAATGAATATCAAATGTTTTCATATAGGAAATGGCTAATATTACCCATTAGCATTAGAGATGATGAGAACAGATACTACACTTTGATCCCAGATTTGAGATGACCAAGGAATGAAGAAAAGTGTAACTGAGAGTAGCACACTTTGTCTGCGAGGTCAATGAATGCAAATGTTTTCTATATAAGGAAATGGCTTATTACATTAGCATTAGAGATGATGAGAACAGATATTACTTTGATTAGCATGATGGAGATGTGAAGAAAAGGGGTAACTCGAGTAGCATAGGGGAGTCTAAATTGAGGTCAATGAATGCCAAATGTTTTTCATATAAGGAAATGGCTAATATTATCATTAGCATTAGAGATGATGAGAACAGATACTACACTTTGATCCCAGCCCGATGACCAAGGAGTGAAGAAAAATGTAACTCGAGTAGCACTGTCTGAGAGGTTTAATGAATGCCAAATGTTTTGATATAAGGAAATGGCTAATATTACCATTAGCATTAGAGATGATGAGAACAGATACTACACTTTTGATCCCAGCCCGATGACTGGCTGCAAGGATGCCAAATGAAGGAAAGTGTAACTCATTGAGAAGAGTAGAACAGGCGCTACTGAGAGGTCAATGAATGTCAAATGTTTTCATATAAGGAAATGGCGAATAATATTATCATTAGCATTAGAGATGATGAGAACAGATACTACACTTTGATCATAGCCCGATGACCAAGGGGAGTGAAGAAAAGTGTAACTCGAATAGCAATGTCAGCCGAGGTCAATGAATGCCAAATGTTTTCATATAAGGAAATGGCTAATATTATCATTAGCATTAGAGATGATGAGAACAGATACTACACTTTGATCCCAGCCTGATGACCAAGGAGTGAAGAAAAGTGTAACTCGAGTAGCAGTGAATGTCTGTTTTATATGAGGAAAGGTCAATGAATGAGAGAACAGATATTACACCAAATAGACCGATTTTCATATAAGGAGTGAATGCTGAATGATTTGAGAAAGGAAAATATTATCATTAGCATTAGAGATGATGAGAACAGATATTACACTTTGATCCCAGCCCGATGACCAGGGAGTGAAGAAAAGTGAACTCGAGTAGCACTGTCTGCGAGGTCAATGAATGCCAAATGTTTTTTTATAAGGAAATGGCTAATATTATCATTAGCATTAGAGATGATGAGAACAGATACTACACTTTGATCCCAGCCCGATGACCAAGGAGTGAAGAAAGTGTAACTCGAGTAGCACTGGCTGCGAGGTGAATGAATGCCAAATGTTTTTCATATAAGGAAATGGCTAATATTACCATTAGCATTAGAGATGATGAGAACAGATACTACACTTTGATCCCAGCCTGATGACCAAGAAGTGAAGAAAAGTGTAACTCGAGTAGCACTGTCTGCGAGGTCAATGAATGCCAAATGTTTTTGATATAAGGAAATGGCTAATATTATCATTAGCATTAGAGATGATGAGAACAGATACTACACTTTGATCCCAGCCCGATGACCAAGGAGTGAAGAAAATTGTAACTCGAGTACCACTGTCTGCGAGGTCAATGAATGCCAAATGTTTTCTTTTATAAGAAATGGCTAAATATTAGCCATTAGCATTAGAGATGATGAGAACAGATACTACACTTTGATCATATTAGATTAGAGATGACCAAGGATCGCCAGTGAAGAAAAGTGTAACTCGAGTAGCACTGGCTGCGAGGTCAATGAATGCCAAATGTTTTCTTTATAGGAAATGGCTAATATTATCATTAGCATTAGAGATGATGAGAACAGATACTACACTTTGATCCCAGCCCGATGACCAAGGAAGTGAAGAAAAGTGGAACTCGAGTAGCACTGGCAGAGAGGTCAATGAATGCCAAATGTTTTCATATGTTTTCTTTGTAAGGAAATGGCTAATATTACCATTAGCATTAGAGATGATGAGAACAGATACTACACTTTGATCCCAGCCCGATGACCAAGGAGTGAAGAAAAGCGTAACTCGAGTAGCACTGTCTGCGAGGTCAATGAATGCCAAATGTTTTCATATAAGGAAATGGCTAATATTATTCATTAGCATTAGAGATGATGAGAACAGATACTACACTTTTGATCCCAGCCCGATGATCCAAGGAGTGAAGAAAAGTGTAACTCGAGTAGCACTGTCTGAGGTCAATGAATGCCAAATGTTTTTTATAAGGAAATGGCTAATATTACCATTAGCATTAGAGATGATGAGAACAGATACTACACTTTGATCCAGACTGATGACCAAGGAGTGAAGAAAAGTGGAACTCGAGTACCAATGGCTTTCGAGGTGAATGAATGCCAAATGTTTTCATATAAGGAAATGGCTAATATTATCATTAGCATTAGAGATGATGAGAACAGATATTTACACTTTGATCCCAGCCTGATGACCAAGAAGTGAAGAAAAGGTAACTCGAATACCAATGGCTGCCCAGTGAATGAATGCCGAATGTTTCTTTATAAGGAAATAACATTAGCATTAGAGATAGATATTATATTAGCTGATTAGAGATGAGGAGAATGTTTTCATATAAGGAAAGATATTACATTAGAGATGAGGAGAACAGATATTTACACTTTGATCCCAGCCTGATGACCAAAAGTGAAGAAAAGTGAATGAACTCGAATAAGCAATGGTCATGGAGAGGTGGAATGAATGCCAAATAATGTTTTTTTATATAAGGAAATGGCTAATATTACCATTAGCATTAGAGATGAGGGAGAACAGATATTACACTTTGATCATAGCCCGATGACCAGTGAAGAAAAGTGAAGAAAAGCCGAGGTGAATGAATGCCGAATGTTTTTTATAAGGAAATGGATATTACATTAGCATTAGAGATGATGAGAACAGATATTACACTTTGATCCTAGCGATGACCAAGGAGTGAAGAAAAGTGGAACTCGAATGGCTGAGAGTGAATGAATGCCAAATGTTTCTTTATAAGGAAATGGCTAATATTACCATTAGCATTAGAGATGAGGAGAACAGATATTACACTTTGATCATAGACTGATGGCCAGGAAGTGAAGAAAAGTGGAACTCGAATACCAATGGCGAATGTTTCAGTGAGGAATGCTAAATTGTTTCTTTGAGGAGAACAGATGAATGTCCAATCCCAGCCCGATTTTGATTTATAAGAAAAGTGGAACTCGAATACCAATGGCTAATATTAATGTTTCATAAGGAAATAGCATTATTAGCATTAGAGATGAGGAGAACAGATACTACACTTTGATCATAGACTGATGGCCAGGAAGTGAAGAAAAGTGGAACTCGAATACCAATGGCTGCGAGGTGAATGAATGCCAAATGTTTTTATAAGGAAATGGCTAATATTAACATTAGCATTAGAGATGATGAGAACAGATATTACACTTTGATCATAGACTGATGGCCAGGAAGTGAAGAAAAGTGGAACTCGAATACCAATGTCTGGAGAGGTGAATGAATGCCGAATGTTTTTTATATAAGGAAATGGCTAATATTACCATTAGCATTAGAGATGATGAGAACAGATATTACACTTTTGATCCCAGACTGATGGCCAAGAAGTGAAGAAAAGTGGAACTCGAATAGCAATGTCTGCCCAGTGAATGAATGCCGAATGTTTTTTATAAGGAAATGGCTAATATTACCATTAGCATTAGAGATGATGAGAACAGATATTACACTTTGATCATAGACTGATGACCAAGGAAGTGAAGAAAAGTGGAACTCGAATAGCAATGTCTGCGAGGTGAATGAATGCCAAATGTTTCTTTATAAGGAAATGGCTAATATTAACATTAGCATTAGAGATGAGGAGAACAGATATTACACTTTGATCATAGACTGATGACCAGGGTGAAGAAAAGTGGAACTCGAATACCAATGGCTGCCCAGTGAATGAATGCCAAATGTTTCTTTATAAGGAAATGGCTAATATTAACATTAGCATTAGAGATGAGGAGAACAGATATTACACTTTGATCATAGACTGATGGCCAAGAAGTGAAGAAAGGAACTCGAGTAGCACTGGCTGCCGAGGTGAATGAATGCCAAATGTTTTCTTTATAAGGAAATGGATTATCATTAGGCATTAGAGATGATGAGAACAGATACTACACTTTGATCCCAGCCCGATGACCAGGGGAGTGAAGAAAAGTGGAACTCGAATATAATGGCTGAGGTGAATGAATGCCAAATGTTTCTTTATAAGGAAATGGCTAATATTAACATTAGCATTAGAGATGAGGAGAACAGATATTACACTTTGATCATAGACTGATGACCAAGAAGTGAAGAAAAGTGGAACTCGAATACCAATGGCTGCCAGTGAATGAATGCCGAATGTTTTTTATAAGGAAATGGCTAATATTACCATTAGCATTAGAGATGATGAGAACAGATACTACACTTTGATCCCAGACTGATGGCCAGGAAGTGAAGAAAAGTGGAACTCGAATAGCAATGGCTGAGAGGTGAATGAATGCCGAATGTTTCTTTATAAGGAAATGGCTAATATTAACATTAGCATTAGAGATGGGGAGAACAGATATTACACTTTGATCATAGACTGATGACCAGGAATTGAAGAAAAGTGGAACTCGAATACCAATGGCTGCGAGGGTGAATGAATGCCGAATGTTTTTTTTAAGGAAAAGGCTATTATTATCATTACCATTAGAGATTAAGAGAACAGATATTACACTTTGATCCCAGATCGATGGCCAGGGAGTGAAGAAAAGTGGAACTCGAATGAATGCCGAATGTTTTCAATGTCATTAGAGATGAGGAGAACAGATATTACACTTTGCGAGGTGAAATGAATGCCAAATGTTTTCTTTATAAGGAAATGGCTAATATTAACATTAGCATTAGAGATGAGGAGAACAGATATTACACTTTGATCATAGCCTGATGGCCAGGAATTGAAGAAAAGTGGAACTCGAATAGCAATGGCTGCCGAGGTGAATGAATGCCGAATGTTTTTTTATAAGGAAATGGCTAATATTACCATTAGCATTAGAGATGAGGAGAACAGATATTACACTTTGATCCCAGCCCGATGGCCAGGAATTGAAGAAAAGTGGAACTCGAATACCAATGTCTGCGAGGTCAATGAATGCCAATGAATGTTTTCTTTATAAGGAAATGGCTAATATTAACATTAGCATTAGAGAGATGAGAACAGATACTACACTTTGATCCCAGCCTGATGACCAGGAGTGAAGAAAAGTGGAACTCGAATACTACAATGATCAGAGAGGTCAATGAATGCCAAATGCTTTTTTATAATGAAATGGCTAATATTACCATTAGCATTAGAGATGAAGAGAACAGATACTACACTTTGATCCCAGACTGATGACCAGGAGTGAAGAAAAGTGGAACTCGAATAGCAATGGCTGCGAGGTGAATGAATGCCAAATGTTTCTTTATAAGGAAATGGCTAATATTACCATTAGCATTAGAGATGAGGAGAACAGATACTACACTTTGATCATAGACTGATGGCCAGGGAGTGAAGAAAAGTGTAACTCGAATACCAATGTCAAGCGAGGTGAATGAATGCCGAAAATTTTCATATAAGGAAATGGCTAATATTAACATTAGCATTAGAGATGATGGGAGAACAGATATTACACTTTGATCATAGACTGATGGCCAGGAATTGAAGAAAAGTGGAACTCGAGTAGCAATGGCTGCCCAGTGAATGAATGCCGAATGTTTCTTTATAAGGAAATGGCTAATATTAACATTAGCATTAGAGATGGGGAGAACAGATATTTATCATAGACTGATTTGGAATCATAGACTGAATGAATGCCAAATGTTTCTTTATAGAAATGGAAGCATTGAAGAGGAAAAGTGGAACTCGAATACCAATGGCTGCCCAGTGAATGAATGCCGAATGTTTTTTTATAACCATTAGAAATGGCTAATATTAACATTAGCATTAGAGATGAGGAGCTAATATACCAACAGATATACTACACTTTGATCGTAGACTGATGGCCAGGAAGTGAAGAAAAGTGGAACTCGAATAGCAATGGCTGCCCAGTGAATGAATGCCGAATGTTTCTTTATAAGGAAATGGCTAATATTATTATTAGAGATAACAGATATTACACATTAGAGATGGCCAGGAAGGAGAAAAGATCGAATACCAATACACAGTGAATGAATGATCTTTATAAAGAAAGCCTGATGATATTACACTTTGATCCAGGAAGTGAAGAAAAGTGGAACTCGAATACAATGTCTTTCCAGTGAATGAATGTCGAATGTTTCTTTATAAGGAAATGGCTAATATTAACATTAGCATTAGAGATGAGGAGAACAGATATTACACTTTGATCATAGACTGATGGCCAGGAAGTGAACTCGAAAAGTGGAACTCAAATACTAATATTAACAATGGCAGCCAGTGAATGAATGCCGAAAAATGTTTTTTATAATGGAAATGGCTAATATTAACATTAGCATTAGAGATGAGGAGAACAGATATTACACTTTGATCATAGACTGATGGCCAGGAAGTGAAGAAAAGTGGAACTCGAATACCAATGGCTGCCCAGTGAATGAATGCCGAATGTTTCTTTATAAGGAAATGGCTAATATTAACATTAGCATTAGAGATGAGGAGAACAGATATTACACTTTGATCATAGACTGATGGCCAGGAAGTGAAAAGTGGAACTCGAATACCAAAGTGAATGAATGCCGAAATGTTTCTTTATAAGAAATGGCTAATAATAACATTAGCATTAGTGATGAGAACAGATATTACACTTTGATCATAGACAGTGAATGAAGAATGAACTCGAATACCAAATGTGAATGAATGCCGAATGTTTCTTTATAAAGGAAATGGAAATTAGGATGAGGAGAACAGATATTACTTTTATCATAGACTGATGGCCAGGAATTGAAGAAAAGTGGAACTGAATACGAATGAACAGTGAATGAAGATGAATGTTTTCTTTATGAAATGGCTAATATTAACATTAGCATTGAGATGAAGAGAACAGATATCTTTGATCATAGACTGATGGCCAGGAAGTGAAGGAAGTGGAAGAAAAGTGAATGAATGCCGATGTTTCTTCGAATACAAATGAAGAAACAGATACTTCTTTGATCATAGACTGATGGCCCCAGTGAATGAATGCCGAATGTTTCTTTATAAGGAAATGGCTAATAATACATTAGCATTAGAGATAAGGAGAACAGATATTACACTTTAATCATAGACTGATGGCCAGGAAGTGAAGAAAAGTGGAACTCGAATACCAATGGCTGCCCAGTGAATGAATGCCGAATGTTTCTTTATATTAGAAATGGCTAATATTAACATTAGCATTAGAGATGAGGAGAACAGATATTACACTTTGATCATAGACTGATGGCCAGGAAGTGAAGAAAAGTGGAACTCGAATACAATGTCTGCCCAGTGAATGAATGAAAAATGTTTTTTATAATAAAATGGCTAATATTAACATTAGCATTAGAGATGAGGAGAACAGATATTACACTTTGATCATAGACTGATGGCCAGGAAGTGAAGAAAAGTGGAACTCGAATACCAATGGCTGCCCAGTGAATGAATGCCGAATGTTTTTTATAAAGGAAATGGCTAATATTACCATTAGCATTAGAGATGAGGAGAACAGATATTACACTTTGATCATAGACTGATGGCCGGAAGTGAAGAAAAGTGGAACTCGAATACCAATGGCTTTCCAGTGAATGAATGCCAAATGTTTCTTTTATAAGGAAATGGCTAATATTAACATTAGCATTAGAGATGAGGAGAACAGATATTACACTTTGATCATAGACTGATGGCCAGGAAGTGAAAAGTGGAACTCGAATACCAATGTCTTTCCAGTGAATGAATGCCGAATGTTTCTTTATAAGGAAATGGCTAATATTAACATTAGCATTAGAGATGAGGAGAACAGATATTACACTTTTATCATAGACTGATGGCCAGGAATTGAAGAAAAGTGGAACTCGAATACGAATGGCTGCCCAGTGAATGAATGCCGAATGTTTCTTTATAAGGAAATGGCTAATATTAACATTAGCATTAGAGATGAGGAGAACAGATATTACACTTTGATCATAGACTGATGGCCAGGAAGTGAAAAAAGTGGAACTCAGTGAATACCAATGGCTGCCCAGTGAATGAATGCCGAATGTTTCTTTATAAGGAAATGGCTAATATTAACATTAGCATTAGAGATGAGGAGAACAGATATTACACTTTGATCATAGACTGATGGCCAGGAAGTGAAGAAAAGTGGAACTCGAATACCAATGGCTGCCCAGTGAATGAATGCCGAATGTTACTTTATAAGGAAATGGCTAATATTAACATTAGCATTAGTGATGAGGATAACAGATATTACATTTTGATCATAGACTGATGGCCAGGAAGTGAAGGAAAGTGGAACTCGAATACTAATGGCTGCCCAGTGAATGAATGTCGAATGTTTCTTTATAAGGAAATGGCTAATATTAACATTAGCATTAGAGATGAGGAGAACAGATATTACACTTTGATCATAGACTGATGGCCCAAGAAGTTTCTATGATTGAATGGAAAAGTGAACTCGAATACCAATGGTTTTCCAGTGAATGAATGCCGAATGTTTCTTTATAAGGAAATGGCTAATATTAACATTAGCATTAGAGATGAGGAGAACAGATATTACACTTTGATCATAGACTGATGGCCAGGAAGTGAAGAAAAGTGGAACTCGAATACCAATGGCTGCCCAGTGAATGAATTGAATGTTTTCTTTATAAGGAAATGGCTAATATTAACATTAGCATTAGTGATGAGGAGAACAGATATTACACTTTGATCATAGACTGATGGCCAGGAAGTGAAGAAAAGTGGAACTCGAATACCAATGGCAGCCCAGTGAATGAATGCCGAATGTTTCTTTATAAGGAAATGGCTAATATTACTATTAGCATTAGAGATGAGGAAACAGATATTACACTTTGATCATAGACTGATGGCCAGTGAATGAAAGTGAAGAAAACCATTGGAACTCGAATACCAATGGCTGCCCAGTCAATGAATGTCGAATGTTTCTTTATAAGGAAATGGCTAATATTAACATTAGCATTAGAGATGAGGAGAACAGATATTACACTTTGATCATAGACTGATGGCCAGGAAGTGAAGAAAAGTGGAACTCGAATACCAATGGCTTTCCAGTGAATGAATGCCGAATGTTTCTTTTATAAGGAAATGGCTAATATTAACATTAGCATTAGTGATGAGGAGAACAGTTTCTTTATATTACACTTTGATCATAGACTGATGGCCCAGAAAGTGAAGAAAAAGTGTGGATTTTCGAATACCAATGGCTTTTCCAGTGAATGAATGTCGAATGTTTCTTCATAAGGAAATGGCTAATATTACCATTAGCATTAGAGATGAGGAGAACAGATATTACACTTTGATCATGAAGACTGATGGCCAGGAAGTGAAGAAAAGTGGAACTCGAATACCAATGGCTGCATTGGTGAATGAATGCCGAATGTTTCTTTATAAGGTAATGGCTAATATTAACATTATGCATTAAAATGATGAGGAGAACAGATATTACACTTTGATCATAGACTGATGGCCAGGAAGTGAAGAAAAGTGGTACTCGAATACCAATGGCTTTCCAGTGAATGAATGCCGAATGTTTCTTTATAAGGAAATGGCTAATATTAACATTAGCATTAGTGATGAGGAGAACAGATATTACACTTTGATCATAGACTGATGGCCAGGAAGTGAAGAAAAGTGGAACTCGAATACCAATGGCTGCCTAGTGAATGAATGTCGAATGTTTCTTCATAAGGAAATGGCTAATATTACCATTAGCATTAGAGATGAGGAGAACAGATATTACACTTTGATCATTGACTGATGGCCAGGAAGTGAAGAAAAGTGGAACTCGAATACCAATGGCTGCCCAGTGAATGAATGCCGAATGTTTCTTTATAAGGTAATGGCTAATATTAACATTAGCATTAGAGATGAGGAGAACAGATATTACACTTTGATCATAGACTGATGGCCAGGAAGTGAAGAAAAGTGGTACTCGAATACCAATGTCTGCCCAGTGAATGAATGCCGAATGTTTCTTTATAAGGAAATGACTAATATTAACATTAGCATTACAGATGAGGAGAACAGATACTACACTTTGATCATAGACTGATGGACAGGAATTGAAAAAAAGTGGAACTCGAATACCAATGGCTGCCCAGTGAATGAATGCCAAATGTTTCTTTATAAGGAAATGTCTAATATTACCATCAGCATTTATTTCTTTTGTCTTCTACATTCACCAGTACTTTTTGCTTTGTGTTTGAAGATCATCCAATATTCTTTTCCTTATCTTTCATTTCGTTTATGTGTTATACATGGGAACAATGGTCGGCATGCAAGACTTGTTAACCATAGTATATTCAGTTCGATCTTAGTGTACATTTCTATGGCCCTGTGCCAAGGTAAATTCAGTGATTTTTACTATTATTTACTTTTATTACTCATATTTTAATTTTTCTTATTGTTTTCCAGTTTTATTTATCACTTCCTTCATCATAATTCTTCTTCTGGCTGATTTCCGTCATCACTTTTTCAATTTCTAATTTTTCACATCCTTATTTTATTTTTTTTTAATTCACTTTCATTTGTTTACTTTCTATTCAAGTTTTTTTTACTTATCGCTTCTCTGGTACCAATTTCGTCCGTTTTTCCTTTTCATTTCAATAATAATCCTTTCAAAAAAGTTTTGGTAATGGATTCTACCCGTCATATTTCATAATCTTTGTTATCACTTGAATATCTTTTTTCTTTCTCTTTAATAATAATTATAATCATTCTGTCCAAAAGTCTTTGGTAATTCATGCTAACGTTTATATGTTATAATCTTCTTTATCAAAATGAATGTCTTTTGAACTTTCCCTCTTAATTTCATCTTTCTTTCTTTCTTTCTTTCATTCATTTCTTTCTTTTTAACATAATAATGATTCAGTCAAAAGTTTTTGGTCATTCAAGCTACATTTTATATGTTATAATCTTCTTTATCTCTTGAATTTCTTTTTCTTTCTTTCCCTCTTTCTTTCCATCTTTCTTTCTTTCTTTCTTTCTTTCTTTTTATAATAATCATTCAGTCCAAAAGTTTTTGGTCATTCAAGCTAACGTTTATATGTTATAATCTTCTTTATCTCTTGAATGTCTTTTTCTTTCTTTCCCTCTTTCTTTCCATCTTTCTTTCTTTCTTTCTTTCTTTCTTTGTTTCTTTTTATAATAATCATTCATTAAAGCAAATAAAATTCAAGCTAACGTTTATATGTTATAATCTTCTTTATCTCTTGAATGTCTTTTTCTTTCTTTCCCTCTTTCTTTCCATCTTTCTTTCTTTCTTTCTTTCTCTTTATAATAATCATTCAGTCCAAAAGTTTGGTTCATTCAAATTAACGTTTATAAACTTTCTTCTCTTCTCTTCAAGTCTTTTCTAAAAAAGAAAACTTTTCATAAAATAATTTAAAATATTTTAAACTCTTTTTAGAATATGGTTCTCTTGTTTCCTTTTCTTTCCTTCTAGGAAATTCCATCATTTTTCCAGATCTCCTTCATGTCGCCTAAACTCCAGACTCTTGATTGAAAAAATTTTATTTCTGTTTTCAAATTAGATTAACATCTTAAAGTATTTTTCATTTCCATTACCACTTTCTTCTTTCTTCTTCATTTTTCTCTTTTTCATTTATTTTCATTCTTTCACTTCAACGTTTTCCCTTTATATATATTCAGACTTCTTTCTTTTGCTGTTACCTACCCAACCCTTCTCTCACCCCTACCATCTTCTCTCCTTATTATTGCCCCCAGAGAAAATTCACGCCATACTGTGTTAATCAATCGATAACAACACAAAACGTTTCTTTCTAAAAAAAAAAAAGGAAATTTTTATTCCAAAGCAGTTAATTGGTGAAATTGTGCCTTCTTAACAATTTTACACCCAAATGGCTACGACCTCTTCCCCACATGAGTTCCGATCCGAATAGTGTTGAAGGGTGGAGATGTAGAAAGCATTCGAGAAATACTTGAGATTGGCCGATGGGTCGGGGTGGACAATGCTTGCAGGGTTTACAATCTTTTTCTGGTGCTGGTTATAGTGAATTTGATGATGCTAGTGGTAATGTCTTGAGATTCTGTCGGCTTGTAATCATGTCAGCGTGTGAATGGTGTTTTTACTCTCATTCCTCTCCCTACACACTTTCTGCGATGACAACCGTTTTCTGCCACTTCTTTTCACCTTACTCCTACGATTAGCAATGTAGGAGGAACCTAGGCGAAACATCCTCTTTTGTCGTCACATCCTCAATTCTCCAACAATCTACCAAAAATACATCATCATCACTACCTCTATAGGATTGATCTTTGGAGAAAATATCTGTGAATGAATTTCAATTGTGGTTTTAGTGATTTATGAGTCTAATTCCATAAGATTCATTAGCATTGGATACTTAACATGATCTTGTTATGTGCCTCGTTCACCATCATTACAATCAGCCCACTCCCCTGCCACTGATACTTCAAATCTTAGGTTTTTTTTTTTCGATGCTACCTTTGCTCATCCATTATTCGAATTTATTCTTTCATTTTATTTATTCTTTGAAATCTCCACTAATGATTGTGAAAAAACCTCTAAAGTAATTTTCTTTTTTGTCGTTGCAAGGCGGATAAAGAAAACGAATGTATACTCACCTACATTCTCTTCTATTACTGTTACGCGATTCCTTTTATAATCTATCTATCTATCTATCTATCTATCTATCTATTATCTATTATCTATCTATCATCGATTCTCTATCTATCTCATCTATCTATGGTATCTATCTATCTCAGTAAATTCTTTATCTATCTATCTATCTATCTATCTATTTCTATCTATCTATCTATCTATCTATCTATCTATCTCAGTCGATTATCTATCTATCTATCTATCTATCTATCTATCTATCTATCTATCTATATATATATATATATATATATATATGGGTTTTTTGGTCATTGTGTGTGTGTGTGTGTGTGTAAATAATGCGTGAAATTGAAAATATATATATAATATTATTATAATATAAACACAGAGTCTACTTTGTGACGTTTATTAGAAAAAAGTGGGTAATTCCAATGGCCTTCAAGTTCTGAAAAGGCGTTTAAAAAATTCGTTCATTTCTGTTACAAAAATGTCTTATTTACTTCAAAGGAAAAATCTATCTATAAATCTATCTATCTAAAATCTATCTATCTATCTATCTTTTATCTATCTCCAAAAATGTTCATATCTATCTATCTATCTATTATTTCAAATATCTATCTATACTTTTTTCAGTCTGTTGATATCTATCTATCTATCTATCTATCCATATCTATCTAACTTGAACAACTCATTCTATCTATCTATCTATCTATCTATCTATCTATTTTCTATCTTTATCTATCAACGTTTACCACTCTCTTTTTTCTGATTCATATTATTATAATGATATGATATTATATTATGATATATGATACTATGAATCAGATTCATAACATCAGTTTAATTTTTTCTTCCACTGTTTTGTTCATTCTTTTAAAAAAAAAAAAAATTATGTTGTCTTTTTTACTTTTTTTTATCTTTGAAATATTTTTATTTTTAGGAGTTTCTCATTTCTAATCTAAAAAAAAAGAAAAAGATTCCTTAACAAAAATTTAAAATGAAACACCCTTGAAGTCAAAATCTCTCTGAACTCTCTCTCCCATTTCTGCCTGTCTGTCTCTCTCATTCTGTTTTATTGCTCTATTCTCTCTCAAACACTCTAAGAATGCTCTCTCTATCTTTTCTGCCTGTCTCCATTTCTCTCATTGTTTCTCTCTCTTTTATTCTTTGAACTCTCATTCTGTTTCTCATTTTTCTCTCATCAAAATTTCGACATCTCTTTTATTCTGTTTCTCCCTCATTTTATTTCTCTCTTCTCTCATTCGTTCTCTCTCTCTTCTTTCTTCGTACAAATTCAGATATAAACATTCGACTTTCCCCCTAAATCTCTGTCTTTTGTCTTCTTTATCACTCTACCTCTTTTCCCACCCTCACTTTTCTATTTCTTTCACGTTTAGAATATGTCCGTTTTTGGCTCTGGGGGCAAAATTTGTGTGCTCGTACTTGAATTCTTTGACATAATTCCTTGTATCTTTTGCATTTTCTTCCTCAATCGGATTATTAGTTCTTATACCATCTATGAAGTCCAAAAATTATGTCATCGCATTCTCTATGTGAGTTCTCTCTCTATCTTTTTTTTTCTCCAAAACAAATCGCATAAAAATATTTTCTCTCTTTCATTTTCCCTTCGTTTCCTTTTTTTATTTCTCTTTATTAGTCACCATCAATTCATTAGGCAATCATCGTGCTCATCTCTGTCATTTTCTTTTTAATTCCTCTTTCTTTTCTTTCTCTCTTTCTTTAATTCCTCTTTCTTTTCTTTCTCTCTTTCTTTAATTCCTCTTTCTTTTCTTTCTCTTTTTCTTTAATTCCTCTTTCTTTTCTTTCTCCCATAGATATATCTTCTTTTTCTCCTCTCTCCCACTTCGTCTCCATCTTTTTCATCCTTTGCCCCGTCACACAGACATACGTTTTCTGTCAATCCAACACACACTCTCTCTTTCTCTCCCTCTTCCCTCTCTCTGTTCAATGAAAACAAACATTTTGATCCCTCCCGTGCGTTTCAACTCGCCCCGACTCCCAAAACACGACTTTATCTTACTTTATAACTACCGCCCACAATGACCCCACCAGCGCCAACAGTTAATCATGTGTGGTGGGTGATAGCGGACACAATTC
Source organism: Acanthosepion pharaonis (assembly GCA_903632075.3). NCBI lineage: Eukaryota > Metazoa > Mollusca > Cephalopoda > Sepiida > Sepiidae > Acanthosepion > Acanthosepion pharaonis. The sequence continues at coordinate 818,398 of CAHIKZ030000268.1, forward strand.
TTAAGTCACCTACTTAATATTATTGTGTTTCCCCCAACTGTGAGCTTCACTATACAAATAACCGAACCTGTCTTGCCCGAGGGTGGGGTAAGAGACTGTTGTAAACAGGTCGAGGCTGGTGGGGCCGTAGTGGTATAACCATAGTGTGAAGTGTTCAAATGAAAGTAAGTGGTCGAAGACAGAGACGTATATACCTTTTTTTTCTTTTTGTTCTTTACAATCTTAATTTTCGATTTAAAGTTTTTGTTTAGTCTTTTTTAATTTTTTTTTTTTTAGATCTTATTTTTATCTTTTTTATTTTATTTGCAATTTTGGCTTTATAGATTTTATTTTGCCACGCTCGGTTTAATAAATCTAATTTTAATGTTTGGAACTGTAATTTACACGTGTTTCTAATTTCTCATTGTTTCGTATTCTTTTTTTTTTTTTTTTTTTTCGTTATTTATTTATTTGTTATTTTCTTACGCTATTATTTAACTATGAATATCAATTTTTACTATTTTTTATATAAAATTTCATTTAATTTCTACGTTAACCAACGTAAATCTCTTATTGCCTTATTTATGGCGGTGGAGAACTTGGAGAGGTGATTTAACAGGAGATAACTGATAACTGACATCCATTAGACATGGCACGTGGAACTAGAACAGTCTACCCCAGCGAGAGAAATAAAGGGTTTAGTTCGACATTCCAACCACCTGAATAAGCCTGGAGCGTAAAACGGCCGAAACGTTGTGATAATTATGGCAACAAAGGTGAGGACAATAGCCCGAATAATGTAAATAGTGTGCCTTATTTATTTTAACAAAATATTTTTAAAATATTCTACTTTTGCATGATAAGATTTACCACTTGTGAATTTTGGGTAAGTCGCGCTTCTTACTAGAGTTTTGAGTTCACCAAAAGAAGGAAAACGTTCGAAGCCAATAATTCCATACACTCTACATATATTTGTTTATGCATAAAGAATAAAAAAACTAAAAGTAATTCCGATGAACATGCCTGTAGCTAGACAAATAAGAAAAGTGTAGCCATTGTTATAAAGTCTTAAGCAAAAGAAGGGATTCAGGATATTCTTTTTAATTACAAATAAAAACTTGTTTTAAGATGAATATTTGACCATCTGTACACTAATCTTTTAAAGAATTATTTTTGTTGGTACATAGTCTTCTTCTACGTACCGTGTCTCTTCATGACAAGGTGGCGATCATGACTCTCCACAACATCCTATCTTTTGCAGCTCTTAGTAACTTTAGTCCTTTTGCTAACCCTCTCTTTCCTGTTCAACCATCCATTCACGCAAACTCGTCATATAGATAGCCTTCGCCTTTTCATTTTGCTTTCAGTATATCATACGAATGTCAAATTCACCAAACCCTCTTTCCTCATTATGTGTCCAAGAAATTTCATATGTTTTTTTTTTATGATTCTGACTATAAGTGTCCTTTTTGTTTCCTTTTTTCGTTAAGAAAAACATGGTACTTTGCATTCTTAACGCTTTCAGATTAATTGGTTTCTTACTGAAGTAAGAGAATCTTATGCATCGTATGATTTAGCATCTGTAAGGATGAATTTCGAATATAACACGTTTATAATCTATATATTCTGTTTTTACACCATTAGTGTAAACTTACTGGCGCCTCTATGTTTAATTTTGAAACATGTATCTAATTAACTCTAATGTTAAAAATGCTTAGAACTCTACAATTTTGAATTAATGCAAAGGGAACACCGATAATGTCCAACTATTGTAGTTAGTGTAACTCTTCAGTAGGTTAAATTGTTTATTATACCTTGGCATATACTTTGTTTGCACCGATGCTAAATTGTTTCCAATCACTCTCTCACGGTTCTTTTCTTATTTTGGGATCTATGTGAGTTTATTTGATACTGATATTGATACACGGACATATATATATATATATATATATATATATATATATGAATGCCAAGAACTAAAATTGTCCAAGAAAAGCATTATATTTTCTGTGTGTAGGAGTATTCTTGCTCATGGGTATGTAAAAGAAGAAATGTAAAGAATAAAACATAATTATTTATACTAGTGGACATTATGGATATGTCTGAGAAAAGAATAGTTAAACAATTATGTCAAACATAATCTTTATTCTATTGAGAAACAATATACAACATAAAGAACTTTTACCTTTTGTGAATTTTTTTTATAGAACAATGAAAGTTCAGGCTTTCAAAAAGGTCCCGCATGTGAAATCAGAAGGATAGGTGAGTCCCTGTCGTCTGTCCATGTACTCGAGGCGAAGAGGGACACAGAACTACAAATTTCTCGTTAAAAATGGGCCGCGATTGGATGGCTTTGTCTGGAACGCCCATACATCCGTGGTTCTGTAGAACCTTAAACCCTACTACTGCTATCTGTGTGTTTTGACCAGCGTGCGAATATGTGTTGAAGTATATGTGTATATTAACTCACTAAAAACACAAATTGAAAAAATAATATAAAAATCTAAGAACTGAGTGTTTAATTACGTTTGTGTTAAGTGGATGTTTGCTGAATCGACCCAGGGGCACCACAGGTCTATATGTGTGAAGATAGTACTAGAATATTGGGGTATCTGTGTGGGTGGTTCCGCTGTAATTGTTACTTTGGCAGTGATGGAGACAATGAACAAAAGTGATAGCGATGTGCATTCTCACTTTGTGGCACAAAAGTTGCTCTAATCGGATCACAACAGCCCTACCCCTAAGCGCCAGTTCCCGTGTTCGCCTTGGCCCATTCACCGCTAGATTTGACAATATCATTTCGTGTTTAATTGTATCTGACCATGCTGCTAAAGGAAGCACATTAAAAGAATAACGAGTAAACAAAGAAAATAAAAATAAAATAAAGCTAAAATGGTATTCAGCACATTTTTTTCTCTAATGTTTCAGTTTCTCATCTCGTTTACGTCGTGAACGCCTCTCTGTGTGTATGCGCACTTGGAAGCTCGATTACATGAGGGATTCATGTTTAGAATAGCACATACATACATACATACATAAATACGTACGTACGTACATGCATACATATCCGAGGATGCCTGAAAGCGTACTTAGTAGACGAACTGATCTGAAATGTTGTCTGTTTGATATCGAGGTTAAATATTAAGTTCATAAAGGAGATTATGCTGGAAGATAAATATTTTGTAAAATAGATGTTTTTTTTTGTCTGATCTTCATATATATATATATATATATATATATATATATATTTAAGCCGTTCACCCCAAGCAAGGTGGGGAAGCCTCTAGCACCCAAAGATTTACAGAGTTGGATCGAGCAAATAGGATTGATAGAGGAAAGGATGAAGAGAAGGATAGGGGATAGATCAGGGCATCTGGAGACGTTGATTAACATTACATTTGAATAGTTGGAAAGTATAGCTATCAGGGAAACAAGAAAAGGGGGGAGGGAGTTCCACAGGCAAGAAGTGCGAGACATGGAGCTATTGGAATAGAAGAGACGGCTTCATTTAACAGTTTCGACAGTGAGGAGATGCCAGCCTAGTTGAACGCTTAAAAATATATATATATATATATATATATATATATATATATATATATATATATATGTGTGTGTGTGTGTTTACGTATGTGTTTTGTGTGTGTGTGTGCATGCGTATTTTCATGTATATGGTTCGTTAGCACATGATATCTTACATGTTCACATACAAAAAATCGCGTGTGTATGTGATTGCTTACATAATATGTATGTGTGTGTCTTTTAAGTATGTGGGAAGAAAATGACACTGATTATATGTTTACTGTCTGAGTGTGTCTAAATAAATGTATGCACTTACGTGTCAGCGGACCGTGTTTATGCGGTGCGTGTGTGTGTGTGTGTGTGTGTGTGTGTGTGTGTGTGTGTGTGTGTGTGTGTGTGTGTGTGTGTGTGTATACGCAGACGCGCTTGTGTCTGTTGAAATCTTTATAGATACAGATGTGGGAAGTGTTTCTGCTTAAGGGTTTTCCTTGTTCGTTATGAGTAGACTCTCTGGTTTTTCATGGCATTGCGACTCTTCTTTCTGGCCATCCAAAACCCACCGCTTTTTTTCTTTTTTTTTTTTTTATCTGTTTATTTTTTAACAAATGAGTTTTTTTTCTTTCTTTAGTGATCTATTCTTCCTAGCAATTCTTACCATTCTTTAAAACGTTTTTGGTGTGACCAATTGATTCGAAAATTAAGAGATTCAGTGCCTCCAAAAGAATACGTGGAAAAAGTACCATAAAACCAAAAAGTAAAAAATAAATAAAATAAAATAAAATAAAGACATCTCACTAGCGGACCCTCATGTTATTTAATTTACTAGTGGGATTGCCATTGATGAAAACATTTTAAGTTGTTAATTTATGACAAGTGGGACATCGTACCATCTAGCGCACTGACCACGATTGTTGAAGACTCTTGTTAATAATACACGTGTATTATTGATAATTGGAAACATAGTGTGAAAAAAACAAAGAATGCCTGCGACAATGTCCAAGAGTTAAAAAAAAACAAAAAAAAAAACACTTCACTCTTTGTTCTATTCAAATGCACATGTGTGTGCGTGTGTGCATGTTTCACTCGCGGGTGTGTAGATTTGTGCATGTACGTATTTCTGTATGCGTTTGTATGTATGTTTGCGTAAGTGTGCATTCAACAAATAATTTATTCATAAGAATTATGATATAGCGTACGCTTCGTCTTGGGGTAATGTTTAGCGAGGATCTTATGGATGATCATTACTACTAGGTAGTGAATTCGATATTCACTGGCTGTCCCACACAAGACGATTATGGCTTTCCACAGCTTCCTTTTTCTGTATTAGATTTGCTAAATTACGTTTCTTTATTATCAATGAATAACGATGTCTTCTTAGAAAAAATAGTGACTAAAAATAGCAATTAAAATATAGTGATTAAAAAAGGATTAAAAATTTTTTAAAATATTCAAAAAATACTTTTGTCTTTCCTCAAATAATAGCATAAACATTTAGACGATAAAAAATTGTTTAATAAAGTTTGGGGCCTTTTTTCATCAGGGTATACTCTTTTTTTAGCGAAGTATTGACAATTGGACATACCCACGATCACGGCTTTCCACAATTTCCTTTTTTATCAGGTTTGCTAAATTACGTTTCTTTAGTTTGTTATCTGTGAATTACCATTTAATTCTTAGAAAAAATAGTGGAGTAATTTCCCGTTGTCTTCTCCATGGTTTTGAATACTACATTTGAAGTCTACATAGTTATTTAACCTATGGAAAGGAGAAGATGTAGGTTCATGTCGTTGCCGCGGGTTTTATGCAAAAGTAAATGCAATAAAATAGGCATGAACAGTAATTCCCCTTAGTTCGCCGAAATATACTCAGATGAAAAATAAATGCATGTGTGACATCAGATAAAAATAACGATTTTAATAAACAATGAACACCATCTGAAATAAAAAGATTTTTAGCAAAGTTTAAAATATGTCGCCGCAAAATAGACGGTTTTTCTCTTGACATCGCTATGAAAGTGAATTCACACAGTCTCATATTTTTTTTCGAGAATTAATAACAAAACTATTAAACACAATTCTTTTTATTACACACTCTAGTAAACAGTGTTGCTGTCAGTTATTGAAAAAAAATCCAGATGCTCGTAACCTATTTTACTTAATTTATATGGCGAGAGGAAATGAAAGAAACGTCCTGAAAAGCCATTTTTTTTTCAAAATGAATAATTAGTTATTCGAAGTTGTCTTTATTTAAATTTTCTTGTTCTCTTATTTACAGATATTTTCATTAATTTATGAATAAAAAATTGTTTTCATAGTTATTTATTTATAATATGAAAATAAATGGTTCATTGTAGTTGGTTCACACATCTTATAAATATAAAATTATTCTTGTAAATAAGCAATCTAATAAAATAAATAGTGTTTAACATTTTTGTTGTCAGTTCTCGAAAAGAAAAGATAATGCATAAATCCAGTTTGGTTTTTATTAAAATTCTAAAAATAGTTTTTTAAAACGATAAGAACTACTGAGGCACAGAGTAATGGATAGCGGCTCGGATTGAGGAGTCGAAGAGCCGAGTTCAAATTCCAGTCGAATCCATTACATTCAGTTACGTACTAATACCCTTGGGAAAGGTATAAATCTTCTTCTTACCCCAGATGGGTAAATAGCAAGACAGACCGGGTTCTGGATGGTAACCTACTGCGGGAAAAAATCTGCCTCGTCAGTCATGTATTGAAAGATACATGATCGCCGAAGCGTGTATATCTGACTGATACAGTAACAGTGGTGGCAAAAGGAAAACCGTTGTTTTAGTTAAAAAATGAAATTAACCTAAGTTCGAGGTTTGTAAATAGCAAAGTTACTATGGTAATTTTTTCTTAGTTTTGGATTAGCTAGACATGTACAATCATACAAGATCGATGTACAAAAAATATTTTTGTTATCTTTGTGGAAAAGAGTATATATCTTTTGAAAGGCTTAAAATGCAACGTAGACCACGCAAGTTATTGGTGACTTGTACATATTTCACTGGTTTTATTTACATTACACTTTTTTTTTGTCTGTGTAACATAATAACTCATATTTATTTTTAATTATTTTTTTAAGCTTTGCACCCCAAGCAAGATGGGTGTGCCACGAGCACGCAAGGGGTTACAGAGAGTGGGAGCGAGAGTAAAGAGGCGTGATAGTGGAAAGGATGAAGAGAAGGACAGGGAATAGACCAAGGCATCTGGAAATGTCGATTGATATTACATTTGAATAATTGGAGATCATAGCTATCAGGCAAACAAGTAATAGGAAGTGAGAGTTCCACAGACGGGAGGTGCGAGACATAAAGCTCTTGGAGTAGACAGTGAAAGGGTTGGACCGAGATGCCAGCCTAGTCGTAGGTTTAAATGCATGTAGTCTGGGAACTAGCGAAAGTAGCTCGTCGAAGCAGTTACCGTGAAAGTATAGGTGACAAAGCGTCATTTTGACCGAATTCAGCCATTCTGCGATAGTGTATGGTAAAGTTGCATCCCAGTAAGATGGTTACCAAAAATTGTAATCGACTGGCAGAATGTACGGGGATACATTTTCTAGATCCAAATATTAAAAATAACGGCTTGTAGTCTATCAGCAGACTGAAGTATCGTCCACACAGCATTTCAGTGCAAGGGCCGTCTTTCCCTTTGACTACAATTACCTTTTGTTAGAATCAAATTCTAGATTCATGCGCAATGGCCTTTTCTGTACAAAAAAAAAAATTAAAAAAAACAAAAAAAAAAAACAAGTAGGAAATAACCTAACCCACTCCGTTCGTTGCTACAAATATTTCCCCGGGTCGGATCAAAATGTGTGAGGAGTAAATCTGAATTGAGCCAGGATTTGATTTCTTTTTAAAAGATTGTTGAGTCATCAAACCAAGACCATCCAGTACCTTTTTTTTTCCTTAGAGTCTAAGTGTGTAAACTACTCTTTCAGTAGTTTGTAACACGTTATTTATCATCTCTCAGTTGTGTCTCTGTCTTTGGGCAGAAGCACACTCCAGGGTCGGCTCTGTCAAAGACAGAGTCGCACAACTGAGAAAAATCATACTGTGAGGTGCACAGCCCTGGGGAACAGCTGCCCGAGGCCGCGCCCTCCCATTGCAGCAGAGAAAGGGATCAGTGCTCGCAACGAGGCCAGCGCAAGCGACGGTTGCGGGGGCTCCGAGCAATTTTTGTTCCTGGCCCGGGTGTATGCGCTCGGGTCCCTACCTTAAAAAAAAAGACCTTGTGTCACAACTCGTCTTAGTGAGGAGACAGAGTAAATACCTATTAAGTGGTGTTTTTATTTGGGTGTAATGATAGAAGAAAACTCCATAATGACTCACCAAACTGAGAAATGAGCAAAGATTGTTAACATTAAACAAGTAGTTAATAACCTAACACACTCCGTTACCTGTGTGACACAATCGGAAAAGATTTCTGGTCATTTGGAATATGCGTCAACAACCACGAAATAACTAAGGCCATTAATAGGGTCAGAAAAATCCGAATGTATTCGCGACTGTGGGCATGCATATGACCAAAGAGAATTATCAAGTTGTGCTGAATTTTTTTCTTAGATGAACATTTTTTTCTTTTCTTTTTTAAATTTTTTTTTAATTCATTCGCTCTGCGATACTCCATGGTGAAATCGTACCCCAGGAAGATTTTGCACAACGTTGTAATTTTTAATCATTTCATTTCAAGCAAAACGTTAAAACCACGAAGACGCAAGAGGTTAAGGAAAGTTAAAGGGGCTGCGAAAAATATTAAGAAGTGCAGAGGACAATAAAAGAACGGGTATTATGGACACAGAAGATGACGATTAATAGTGCATTTAAATTTTTGAAATTGACAGGAAAGTAAGGCGCAGATAGTGGGAAGTGCGATAGAAGAGACGATTAAAATATAATTTTTAGTTATAGCTAGTAATGTCAACCGTATAATTATGAGATCTAACTGGCAATCTACCACTACGCTTAAATTGATAAAGTCAAGGTACCAAAGAGGAAAGCACATCAGAACAATTACCATGAAAGTATTTATAGAAAAGAAACAGAGAAGCTACATTACGGTGATGGGAAAGTGACTGAAGCCGAGATGCCAGATCAAGACTGTACCAAAGATGAAAGCTCATCAGAACAATTACCATGAAAGTATTTATAGAAAAGCCAGAGAAAAGCTACATTACGGTGATGGGAAAGTGAGTGAAGCCGAGATGCCAGGTGAAGACTGTACCAAAGATGAAAGATCATCAGAACAATTACCATGAAAGTATTTATAGAAAAAGCACAGAGAAGCTACATTACGGTGATGGGAAAGTGAGTGAAGCCGAGATGCCAGGTCAAGACTGTACCAAAGAGGAAAGCTCATCAGAACAATTACCATGAGAGTATTTATAGAAAAGACACAGAGAAGCTACATTACAGTGATGGGAAAGTGACTGAAGCCGAGATGCCAGGTGAAGACTGTACCAAAGAGGAAAGCTCATCAGAACAATTACCATGAAAGTATTTATAGAAAAGACACAGAAGCTACATTACAGTGATGGGGAAAGTGACTGAAGCCGAGATGCCAGGTCAAGACTGTACCAAAAGAAAGCTCATCAGAACAATTACCATGAAAGTATTTATAGAAAAGACACAGGAGAAGCTACATTACGGTGATAGGAAAGTGACTGAAGCCGAGATGCCAGGTGAAGACTGTACCAAAGGAAAGCTCATCAGAACAATTACCATGAAAGTATTTATAGAAAAGGCAGAGAGAAGCTACAATACAGTGATGGGAAAGTGACTGAAGCCGAGATGCCAGGTCAAGACTGTACCTAAGAGGAAAGCTCATCAGAACAATTACCATGAAAGTATTTATAGAAAAGGCACAGAGAAGCTACATTACGGTGATGGGAAAGTGAGTGAAGCCGAGATGCCAGGTCAAGACTGTACCAAAGAGGAAAGCTCATCAGAACAATTACCATGAAAGTATTTATAGAAAAGGCACAGAGAAGCTACATTACAGTGATGGGAAAGTGACTGAAGCCGAGATGCCAGGTCAAGACTGTACCAAAGAGGAAAGATCATCAGAACAATTACCATGAAAGTATTTATAGAAAAGCTACAGGGAAGCTACGTTACAGTGATGGGAAAGTGACTGAAGCCGAGATGCCAGGTCAAGACTGTACCAAAGAGGAAAGATCATCAGAACAATTACCATGAATGTATTTATAGAAAAGACACAGAGAAGCTACATTACAGTGATGGGAAAGTGACTGAAGCCGAGATGCCAGGTGAAGACTGTACCAAAGAGGAAAGCTCATCAGAACAATTACCATGAAAGTATTTATAGAAAAGACACAGAGAAGCTACATTACAGTGATGGGAAAGTGACTGAAGCCGAGATGCCAGGTCAAGACTGTACCAAAGAGGAAAGCTCATCAGAACAATTACCATGAGAGTATTTATAGAAAAAGACACAAAGAAGCTACATTACAGTGATGGGAAAGTGACTGAAGCCGAGATGCCAGGTGAAGACTGTACCAAAGAGGAAAGCTCATCAGAACAATTACCATGAAAGTATTTATAGAAAAGACACAGAGAAGCTACATTACAGTGATGGGAAAGTGACTGAAGCCGAGATGCCAGGTGAAGACTGTACCAAGAGGAAAGCTCATCAGAACAATTACCATGAAAGTATTTATAGAAAAGACACAGAGAAGCTACATTACAGTGATGGGAAAGTGACTGAAGCCGAGATGCCAGGTGAAGACTGTACCAAAGAGGAAAGCTCATCAGAACAATTACCATGAAAGTATTTATAGAAAAGGCACAGAGAAGCTACATTACGGTGATGGGAAAGTGACTGAAGCCGAGATGCCAGGTCAAGACTGTACCACCAAGGAAAGCTCATCAGAACAATTACCATGAAAGTATTTATAGAAAAGGCACAGAGAAGCTACATTACAGTGATGGGAAAGTGACTGAAGCCGAGATGCCAGTCAGACTGTACAAGAGGAAAGATCATCAGAACAATTACCATGAAAGTATTTATAGAAAAGCTACAGGAAGACGTTACAGTGATGGAAAGTGACTGAAGCTGAGATGCCAGGTCAAGACTGTACCAAAGAGGAAAGATCATCAGAACAATTACCATGAATGTATTTATAGAAAAGCTACAGAGAGAAGCTACATTACGGTGATGGGGAAGCCGAGAAGGTCAAGACTGTACCAAAGAGGGAAAAAGCCATGAAGTATTTATGCCAGGTACAAGACTATTACCAAGAGGAAAGAGGATCATCATCAGAACAATTACCATGAATGTATTTATAGAAAAGGCAGAGAGGAAGCTACATTACGGTGATGGGAAAGTGACTGCCAAAGCCGAGATGCCAGGTCAAGACTGCACCAAAGAGGAAAGATCATCAGAACAATTACCATGAATGTATTTATAGAAAAGGCACAGAGAAGCTACATTACAGTGATGGGAAAGTGACTGAAGCCGAGATACCAGGTCAAGACAAACCAAAAGAGGAAAGATCATCAGAACAATTACCATGAATGTATTTATAGAAAAGGCAGAGAGAAGCTACATTACGGTGATGGGAAAGTGACTGAAGCCAAGATGCCAGGTGAAGACTGTGCAAAGACAAAAGATCATCAGAACAATTACCATGAAAGTATTTATAGAAAAGGCACAGAGAAGCTACATTACAGTGATGGGAAAGTGACTGAAGCCGAGATGCCAGGTCAAGACTGTACCAAGAGGAAAGATCATCAGAACAATTACCATGAAAAAGTATTTATAGAAAAGGCACAGAGAAGCTACATTACAGTGATGGGAAAGTGACTGAAGCCGAGATGCCAGGTCAAGACTGTACCAAAGAGGAAAGCTCATCAGAACAATTACCATGAAAGTATTTATAGAAAAGGCAGAGAGAAGCTACATTACGGTGATGGGAAAGTGACTGAAGCCGAGATGCCAGGTGAAGACTGTACCAAAGAGGAAAGATCTTCAGAACAATTACCATGAAAGTATTTATAGAAAAGGCAGAGAGAAGCTACATTACGGTGATGGGAAAGTGAGTGAAGCCGAGATGCCAGG